>JAVJIF010019956.1:0-97366 GCA_038442645.1 Agave tequilana | reverse complement strand
GGAGTTTGTAAGTAATAAACTATATTTAAAAATGTTTTGTGTATATTAGGGAGAAAGTTTTAGAATAGACATGTGCGCAAAAACTTGTGTGTAGGAATTTTGAGCTTCAAACCTATTCACTATTCTTTAAACAAAGTTATAAAACTAAAAACAAATCTAATGAAGTCTCTGAGCCATAATGAAGTCTTGAGCCATGCAATGTCATGCTAGAGCCTTTCTTTTATGGACATTTTCTCTTGTGCCATTTGCCTTATTTGCTCCATGAACCTAGAAAAACTTGCAATAGCTAAGCAATGGCCTTCATAAAAGGTACTAACCTGAAACTCATCTTAAACAAACTTATTAGTACCATGTAGCTTCTATGTGTTTTGTTATCATCAAAACTTTAAACAAATGGAGAGTGTAACCTTTTGGGCCAACAGATAAGCCCTTAACAATATTCGTGTAAAGTCGGTAAGACCATGGCAGAGTAAGAGATGGATTGCCTCAAGACCGGCATGGCCCCCATGACCGGGAAGATGTTACAAAGTGAAATTAGCTGGTGGTGGCGGTGATACAATGCAAGCTAAGAGTAAGAAACTAGGTCAGAAAGTTTCAATAAAAAGCTTGAAGAGAGCTCACTTCGAGGCGGAGTTTCAAGAAAAACTGCAATTAGTCTAAGAGTTGCAGGACGACTACAGAAAGGGTGCATTCAGGCGAGATTTAAGATGAGTCAAGGCATGGCGGTGAATCCGCCAAAGGCCCCAGGGAGAGGGGCAAGGTTAAGTCTTCATGACATGGTTATAACCAAGGAAAGAATTAAGATAGTAATCCAAAAGCTCAAGTTGTTTTGCTAAAGATTTGAAAAGCAACCAAAGTTAAGATTGTTAGGATTTTGCTTTATTTTTCAAGAGCAGATGATGGTCCAAAAAAATCCAATTGAGTTGAAAAAGATGATGGCTTGAAGAAGAACAAGCAAATCAATGTGAAGTAGTTTTCCTTTCAGGTGATTTTGAGTATCCTTTTCAGGAGTATAAATAGGATTCAATTTCTATTCAATAAAAATTTGTTTCTACAAATTAAAGGGTATAAAATCCTTTTAAATCAAGAAAATCAACTCCTAATAGGATTAATCAAGATTCTTCAACATCCAATGGCCAAGATCATCTCATAGTCTAAATAAGAATTGTATTATAAAATTCTATAAATAAAAGGTTGTAACCTAGGATTTAGGTGGAGCAGAAGAAAATTGTGGTGAACAATAATATAAGGCCTTAAAAGCCAAGAAGGACCTAAATAGCCAAGAAAGAGAGGAGCAAGGTGAAGGAGCACAGAGAAGGTATACTCTTGTAAATTAGGCGTAGATTTAAGGGGAAGGTGAATACTCTTGTGTCATCAAGAGGAAAGTCAGATCTATTTGTATCAACTTTATTAATAAAGCTCTCTCAAGTTCTCTCCTCGTGGACGTAGGCCAAGTTTGAACGAAATCACATTAAATTATTTGTTCTTCTTATATCTTTTAATATTCATCTTGTGTGCTCAGGTGATCGATCTCATATCGTGCTTGAGGTCGGCAATGGGGATCTCGTATCTCCAACTATTGGTGTCATAGTAAGTATGATATCCCAGATTATATACGCTACAATTGGTATCAGAGCATATCAATTTCGTCACAACAGAGCTCACAGGATCGAGTTGAAGTTGAAATGTGAAACTTCTCAGGCTTGTATTTGTGTTGAAACACGACCCTGAGGTTCGCGGATTGAAGAGCAACACGATCATTGCGTTCGGCACAAAATGCGACGCGCGTTGTTAAAGTGCGACATCTGTGTTTTAGTTGAAACAGGACCCTCGCGTCGACATGAGGCCTGCATTTGAGGCTTTCTCTTTAGCAATATTTAGACAGCCTACAAAACCCCTCTAAAGTTTTTTGAATACTGTGGTTGAGTGGAAAGGATTTTGAAACACTTTGGACTTCATATTGTCTTGAGATTTTGTGATTAGACTGGCAATCTTTTAAAATTTCTGGAGCTTGATCTTATCTGGATTCTGATCTTCGTGAGTATACTATTGAACTGCTTGAAGTCTCAATGAAGATTATTGTAAGTGTCTAGAAACGCAATCTAGACTTATCTGAGCTCTAGTTTGTTTTGTCAGTTTACTATTAAATCAATGGAGCCATTAATTTTTTTACCAATGTTCTGTTGAACTGAGTGCAACAGCAAAAACATACCCTTTGTTTTGAGAGAGAATGCGGATCTCATAAGATACGTGAATGTTGCATTTTGTGTCTTTAGACACGGACCTCACTAGTAAAGACGTGACCCTCATTTGATGAAGAGGTGACCCTGGATGATTGTCGCGTTTGAAACGCGGAGGTCGCATTGGATGGTTCTGGACACGAACGTCATCTGAAACACGAGCTTCCCCAAGAGACACGTATTCAGCTCAGATTGAGCTTGAGTCTGCGCGACGTATCATGGACATTGAATGACATATAAAAAGAACAGTGGTTTTTCAAAGAGTCAATTCATTTGACCATTTCCTTCCTCCAGCATCGCCTCTAGACTTAAAGCTTACTAAGTTTTCTAAAAGAACTTAAAAAAGCTTCAAACTTTTCTTCTCAATCTTTTTTGAAGATCAACGCCACTTCAATGGCTCCCAAGTGAAGAACGCTTCTTCTACTGTCGCCAGTGACACTCCACCCCAATAGGCCCCCATCTCAGGTGAGAAGAATGGATTCGTCTATTTTTTGAATGAAATGGTGCTGTTCTTTAAACTTCTTTAAAGTTCTTGAAAATCAATGTGAGTTTCATGAGACTAGCTTTTTGATTTTTTGAACGTGACTCTCACATTAGTATTCAGAACACGGATTCTGTATGAGTCCTAGGTTTTAAGACTCTAAACGCAGGTCTCATATATTTGAGATTCGCATTCAAGTCTTCAACACTTAAGTGTTTTTTTTTCTAAGTCTGAAACTTCAAACGCGAACTTCATATGAATCTCACATTTCAAGTCTTTGGATGTGAGTCTCATGTGTTGAGACCCGTGTTTGAGTTTTAACACTTATGTTTATCACTGCTTTCAGGTTTTTAACTTCTGTGTTTTCTCTTCTTTTTAGTGGGATACTTCTTGAATCCTTTATCGAAGAGCCACCATTTTGGACACATCGGTGGGTCAGACCCCAATGTCATCTTCATTCTTTGAAAGATGGTACCCGCATTTACAGGGAGGAATCAAGAACGATAGGCCCGCCTGACCAAGGGTACTACATTGACCCTGAGGGAATTCCTTTTGGACTAGAAATTTAAGCCTGATGACCGACGACTGCTCAGGAAGCCAGAATTTTTCTTCGGGGACTCCATTGAAGAGGATGAGGAAGACCTCTATGACGAGAATTATAAATGGCTCCATCAAATTGGCAGTCAGCGGTTCTTCCTTTAGAACATGGAGCGCATGTTTCCACTGTCATGCGTACAATCCACGTCTCTTTGCCAGTATATGGACTGGGATCTGACTAGGGCACAGTCAGGTGTTGCCACAGGAAGGGTATCCAATCATGTAGCCTTCCCTGTCAGTCACAGTAGAGATGTAATTGAACTGCTCCCAGGCTCAGTGAGGTGGGAGTACCCTTCGGGCGAGACTCCTAAGCAACCTGGCACCTTCATCAACAGATTTATGGAGACAATCTGACTTTCGGGCGCCAGAATGGGTGCACTCTTTGAAGATAATTTGGCAGTCACAGATGGTCGGCGTCATCCTCGAACAGCTGAGGGGATTGTTGGTACAATATGGCTTGTACCATGTAGTTAGAGCCGTCTAGAACGGTATTTTTTCAAGCCACTACCACTTTCTTTGCAATGCTCAAGAGATAAAATTTGGACTCCTGCACTTTTTTCACCCTGTCAAATAGATAGGGTTTGTCTTGCATGAAATGTACGGAGTCTCCTACTGTCTTTGGAGATCTGTTGTATGAGGAATACATCCCCGGCAGAGAAGAACTTTATTGATGAAGAAAGACATCCTACTGGTCTGCGAAAGCTATTGGGAGGTCTTATGTCACTTCCACACCTACATCCAAATCCCAGGACTAAGGGCTAGAGGAGTGAAGGGCCAACTATCTATTCCAGGTTTTGGGAGATAAAACAGGCCCAGTATCCTAACTAGCCGCCAGTACCGATGCTGAAATCAGAAAGAGAATCTCCGAATTGGTGAATCATACACCACTAAGTCTAATAAAGACACTTTCAAGCCAGACACGGTCTTTGAAAGATTCCATCATCATGCTAGAATTTCCATCTCAAATGGGGCATTACTGGCAGGCTTTCTGATATTGTGGATTAAGATGTGCATCATGCCAACGGTTTCTTATGAAGCCCTTATTGCCGATGTGGTGTGTCCAGCCGTTCTTCTAGTCTACGGTCATTCTCTTGGCATGCTTCCTGCAATGGTGGGATGCCTTTAAAGCGGGTTGTGGGTGTTGAAAAAGAGCTTCTGCTATGTGGAGGCTCAAGAAGATGATGAGGGCCATGTCATCGTCGATGGATGTGGTGAGCCCAAATTGATGACACCTAATCCTTGTGTTGACTTGCCATACATCTATCTGATGGCATGGTACATTATGCACTGCCCATCTTTGATGTCAGCCGTACATGCATCTGAGGATTCCATGTTGTTCGTTCAGAGGCTGGAACTTTGAGCTGGCAAGGTGGCTCCATGTATGCGATCCGAAAGATAATTCAGAGCAACATGAACTGCTAGCTAGTCAGATGCCTCCTAGACTTCCCAGGAGTGGCATATGGAGAGCAGTTTATTAACCATCTCAGTTTCGATGGGTTCACCACATTTTCAACTGGTGTATTCTGTTGGGTGATCAACATCCAACTGTGGTACTTGGTTTTCCGGTGAGGGAATGTCTGCACCATCGAACCATACATGTCGAGCAGGTTTGCCTGCCAATTTGGGTAGACCAGTTGTACATCGAAAATCCCAACCAAGTCTTCATTTTAGTGGAAATCTATATGAAGGAGTGCGGGCTTGGTACTATTTCAGGGCTGGAGGTACAGGTGAAAAATTTAACCTGCCACAGAGGACACCTAATTCTGACATTACTCTTAGCTTCTACACAAGGTACATTACAGCGGGCTCGATGCCCGAGTACATGAATACTACATGTATAAAGCAGATTAAGGCCATGTATCAAGCTCAGAAGAATTCAAAGAATACTCATTCGAAGTACATGAACGAGTTTCTTGAAGCTGAGAGCGAGAATGGCAAAGCAGAAGCTGCTAATTTTTCTAGGCATGGCGAAGAAACTGCTAAAGAGTCGCGCCCAAGATGCTCGCGAAGCACGATCATGAAGCATGCTCGATTCCATTCTATTGAGGTTGGTTCGAGTCAGAAGAAAGCACACCGGGATCTGACATATAAGCCCTTTCTAGAGGAGCTTCCAGACCGAGGCAAACGTTGAACGATCCCCTTGCTTGGCGAAGACACTAATGAGGAGGAAGACACAAGTGTCAACTTGCATCTGAGGAGTCGTCACACAAGAGGTCCTGCAGTGGCCAGTGTTGAGAAAGAAAAAGAAAGGCTTGCAGAGCAGCGCTGGAACCAGAAGCGAAATGGCACCCGAACTATCGACTGCTCCACCTCAGTCTGAAATTTCTCTTTCTTCATTACCGATGGGTCAGGAAGGAGTCGACCCGAAGGACATGCAACCGGGTTACCCAATCATAATGATGCCATCAACAGGGTTCCAGGAGCAGAGTCCATCACTGGGCTCGTGGGGACCAGATCTCCAGTAATCAGGATCCCACCTTCCCGAGTATCGTTTCCTTCGTCAGTGAAATGTAGACTACTCAAGAGATTACTTCGACTAGAATGACGAGTGTCCTGCTCCTGCTACCAGCAAATTCTCACACTTAGCTGTTAAGAACATAGAGTTCACTTCCATGAAAGGTAAACTTTGATTTCATTGTACTTTCTTTTGCATTTTATATGTTTGTGATGTTTTATGTTTTGGTATTATTTTTAGAAACTTGGGCGGTTGATACCGAAAAAGCATCACCAACATGACCAATGTAGTGGAAGAACCATCCCAGCTCAATCCAAAGATCCCTGTGCCACTACTGAGGGGCTACCACTAATGTTGTCAGTATTGGGGGTGAGTCGTCTCAGCTTGGGGGTTTGTAGGCCTCTGAAGAAGCGATTGCTGCTGTCGGGCAAACTTCCTCTAATATCATTGTTGACCTGATCAAGAAACTGTCCCAACCTGGGGGCTCGGAGGTACCTGTGATCGATGCTAGAGAGGCTATCATAAGTGTTGTGGATGTAGTGGAGGGATCGTCTCAGCCCAAGTTTCCCATGAAGAATTCCCATCTTCTACTCCTCGACTAGGTGAGATATAAGCAGGGTTTCATTTTTCAACTCTTGTTCTTGAAGTTGTTGCCAACACTACTTTTCAACTCTTGTTCCTGAAGTTGTTGTTAACACTACTGCAGATGGCTATATGGAGTCCTGCACTGGCTCGAGCAACCGATTCAAACGTGAGTATTGTGTGAGAGAAGCTCTGTTGCTGCCTTGGGGAAGAAGACTCATGTGCCCCATCCTACACTTGATTGAGAGCTAGAGCTAGAGAGCTCTGAGAGAGAGAGAGAGAGAGAGAGAGAGAGAGAGAGGAGAGTTATTGAAGAGAGAGACTAAAGTTGGGATAAGTAAAGGCAAGATTCATCCCTATCTGCTGCATCAAGTTTTCACCCAGACTTCAACAAATACAAACCCAAGTTGTTGTTGGGCTGGAGTTGTGAAATCCAATATTATGATGATGATTAAACTAATCAATTTATTACTAATTATTGTATTTAGTGCTTGTGTCTTACTAGATAGGTAATGATTCTTGTGTTGGATGATGGATGGAAAGAACTTAATTGCAAAATCAATATAGAGGTGGTTAGAAACAAAACTCTAAGATCTCAATCAAATTTCAAATCAAGTTACATCAAGAGAAAAGTTCAAAAGAAGCAAATAGAAGACTCCAAGATCAAGCAACATTAAAGTTTCAAATAATGCTACATTAAGAGCCAAGATCAAAAAGAGCAAAAATCAAGAGTAAAATTTCATATTCTTCAGATTTTTATGTAAAATTGTTTCTGATAAAGTAAATTATTATGGCATATAAGATTATCTTAGTCTATGTCCTTCAAATAACCTATACATTGATCCAAGAGCTTATCTACAGGTATTCTGCATTTTTTGAATTTTTTATGATTTTCTTGAATTCTATGCTAGTTCTTCCACGCAAAACATACTTCTTCCACATCCTGCTTCCATGCTTTCCAACACCATTTTTCACTTCTGCAAAAATTAGCTGCTAGAAAAGTATCAGTGATTTACAAATTTTTTATACATTCTTTGACATAGTTGTCAATGAGAGAGCAAATTATTTTTCATAGTTCAAAATATTGTCCATTGTCCTTTAGCTTTTCACACCCATGTGGGCTTGTCCCTTTTCTTATACCCACTTGCTTAGTTTGAAAAAGACACCTAGCTATTAAGTAGTTTTTGAGAGTGACATATGGTTGTTGGGATTTATTTAAAAAGTTAAAATCATTTTCTGTTTTCCTTCTTTCTATCTCCACATGGGCTATAGTTATAAAGTCTTGACCATCTCTTCATTTCTTAGATACTGTATTAAATGCCTAGATCTCTCTCTTTACTACTTGCAGCCCATTGCAGCTAGGGATTTTGATTTGTAGCAATCTTTTTGCCCATTGCCTCTCTATATAAATTGCCTAGATCTCTCTTTTGTAGCCAACCTTTCTTTTGCAAAATTTTTGACCATTGTCTCTAACGGAAAAATTCAGCATTTTTTGTTGTATTGAGTTAAGAGACAAATTTAAGAGAACAACAACAATAGCAAGAGACAGTGAAATGCAGAAAAAAGTTTTTAATTTCATTCTTCTGAGCTTAAACTTTCAAATTCATTTAAGAGAGAAAAACCCAGAGCTTTAAAATCTCACCTTCTTGCATTAAATTTTTTGATCTTCAACTATTCAAAATAAGAAAATCTTTTTAAAGAGAGTTTTATTCTGAGCATTAATATCAAATTCTCTTATTCATTAAATGCTCTGATTTTCTTTTAGAATCCTTAAGTTGTGATTCCAATCCTAAATTCTCATAGCGATTAATTTGTTGTGCCAAATTTATTACTTCATCATCACACCTTTTAGAGTCTCATAGTGTAATCTTTTATATTGAGTGTTTGTGCTAAATTAGAGTTCTCAATATCCTTGTTAAGGGAACAAAACTTTCTTTTCTTGTTGCGAGTGTTCCTCTTCAGTGGGAAAAGAGTCGTTTTTGGTTGGAAGGGTGAAGAAGTCCAAACTATAAGACGTAGAGAGTTGGCATTTGTACTAAAGTGATTTGGGTGGAAGCAAGTTTAGTGGATTGGGAAATTTTTGAGAAGAATCTCCAAGCTAGTAGGCATAAGCATTGGCCGAACCATCATAAAATCATTGTGTTTGCTATTTGACTTTTTCTAAACTCTGATTTTATTTTACAACATATAGTTCAGTCACTATTACCGTTTTCATCATTGCACAGTTTCAGTCGGATCCTTCTACACAAATTAAACTGGGTCTTCCACTTGTTTTTGGCTCTTCCACGATATCCTTCTACATGTAATTTGCACTGTTCCAAATTTTTTTGAGTATTTAATAATAAACCTTATTCAACTCTCTATAGGGTTTTACAATTAGTATTTTGTTACTCATCCTTTAGGCTTAACATCTTTGAGATTGATCCTATGGCTACTTTCAATAACAATGAGTCGCCAGAGGGAGATCCAATAATATGCCTCCTCTGTTTAATGGAACAAATTACACCTGTTGCAAAGCATGCATGAAGATTCATATCCAATTTATTGATTGAAAATATGGGGAATGATAGAAGATAGATACAAGATTCCCACCAAGTATGAAGGTGATAAAGTAATACCTAAACCTTGTTTAATGGAACAAATTACACCTGTTACAAAGCATGCATGAAGATTCATATCCAATCTATTGATTGAAAATATGGGGAATAATAGAAGATAGATACAAGATTCCCACCAAGTATGAAGGTGATAAAATATTACCTAAAGCTAATTCTAAATGGGATGATGGTGATTTCAACAAAGTTAATATTAACTCCAAGGCTATAAGTTGTATTATAAATGGGTTGACTGGTAATGAATTTTTCGAAGTCATGAAAATCACTTGTGCTCAAAAAATGTAAGATTATCTTAAGGTTACCCATGAGGGAACCAATAAGATAAAAAATAGCAAAATCAACATGCTCACACAAGAATTTGAGTCTACTAAATTATTACCTAATTAACACATAATGATTTTTAACATGTTCAAAAGCATCGCTAACAATCTCTACCCATGTTTTCCATTTATTTGCAAAGGGGAAAACTTACAAAAAAGAAAAGGTTCGAGGTGCTAAATTACAAGTAACACAAAAGATTACAAGTAGATCTCCTCAGAGATTCTCGAGAAGTGTGCCGGTAGGAGTCTGGTCCGCGCGACCACTTTGTCCTTTGATGATGCGAGCGATGAGATTCCCTTCTCGCCTGGTTCGGGGAATCGAAGAACAGAAGGTTGGTAGAACCCTCTTGTTTCTTCTCAAAATGCCTTCACTTAGGAATTCCTTCTTGCCTGGCTCCGAAGATTCCTTGGGAGGAAGGAAGGTATTAGGGTATCAGCACCCTTATTAGAGAAGCAGTTCTCTAAAGTCTCTGAATTATTGGAAGCAAGAGAATAGATCTCTGTTTAGCCTCTCTCTCTGTGCGCACGGTCGTCTGTACGTCCTTGCTTGTGCGTCTCTTCTTCTCGAGTTTCCTCTCCTTGTGCCTCTGGTGGGCTATTTATAAGGAGAGTAGGGGTATAATTGTCCCTTGAAAATCTAAAAACAGATTGAATCAAATCTATTCAAATCTAGAAAGTAGCCTTGCTGCGAGGCTAGAATCAGCTTCTGCGAAGCTAGAAGTAGCAGGTTGCGTTGATCCTCCTGATCTGTTTTGATTCTTTCCATATAATTGGAAGATTTTCCCTGATCCTCTTGCTCGTTTTAGGAAAGTCAAGAGATTATGGCAATTAACTGCCAAATTTGATCTCAGATTTGATCTTGATTAGATTTGGTCTTGATCTTGAATTGATTTGATCTCATCTGGAGATTTAATTGGTCAAAGGTTGACCATAACGGACCCGCAGCAGAGCTGCCGTGTCGAGCTCATAGCGGAGCTGGGAGAAGCATCTGGCGAAGTCAGAAGAAAACTCTTCAGCGGAGCTAGATAACATCTGTAGCGAAGCTACCGAACATCCTTCTGCGTGGTTGCGTGTGGCTTCGAGCGAAGCTAACTCTCTGCGGAGTTAACTTGAGCACTTCAGGCTGTAAGTTAGCTTCTTGATGGAGCTTTGAATGGCTCCAAGGCGAAGTTGGGCGATCTTAGCCTCTCAGGCGAGGCTATCCCTTTGGGCTCATGTGATGCTAAGTGTTGATCTAACCTAGTATCTTAGACCTGCTGAGTTCTATTCAAAGATAATCTGGACTCACTGTCTGCTTCACTGGATCAGTAGAGTCCAAGTTGCTGCTTTGTCCCTCGGAGATGGGTGAAAACTTGGTCAGCTTGTCTGTCACTTGTCTTTTGTAAATGTCAACAAGTTTAGACATTGTTCAGGCCAATAAGAATCTTGTCTTTTTTAAAGTGTCAACAAGACCCCCTTCAAAGTTTTTGAAAGTCTACAATGGAATGGCTCAGACTTTGAAATACTTTGAATTGCTTTGATCGATGGTATGTGAAGTACGAACGTCGCCATGGTAGTTGAGTTCAGCTTCGCTTTTAATCCTACTTTGGGATAAATTCGCCGAAGAATTATGTAGATTCGCGGTTCTAAGTAGCCTCGCGTCTGTGTAGCTCCGCGTCTGGGTAACTCCGGCTCCGCGTCCGAGCCTTTCGGAATAGGTTCGCTTTGGAACGTTATTCCTTTCCCGAGGCCAACTGCTTTCAGCCAGTTACGAGAAGGATTATGTCCTTTTCCCAAAGTTGAAATAACTTCTTTTGGATTAATGAGGGAGATCATTCCCTCCTTGCGCATTTTCGAGGGAAACCATTCCCTTTCTCAAGGCTCAGTAAATGCCTTAAATTCGCTCGCGCTTCTATGCTTGAAGCCGCAGCGGGGCACTCAGGCCATGAGGCCTATAAATAGGACACTTGAGGTCCTCTGAAGAGAAGCGGTCTGCTCATTTCTTCTCTTGATTATTAGAAAGAGATACTCAGATCTCTGAACTAGTGGGGTGCCCACTCTAGTCATTATCTGGCCAAGAACCGGTGAGTCTCGGTCATCCAGAGACTTTACCATTGAGCTGATAACTTTTAGGGAGTTTATCTTCCTTAATTTAGCTTTAACAGCTACCTCAGGGATTGATTTCCCTTGTTCTTCATTTTGTATCTGATTGATCTGTAGAGAAGGGCTTCAGCCCTATTTCCCAGCTTCCTGGCGAAGCTATCATTTTGACTTGATCAAAGATCACTGCATGCTTGTCTGCTAAGTTCGCCACGTAGGCAAGAATTGGGACTTAGTCTCTTCAACGTTGAGCCAGCCTTGCCATATAGGTGGGGCTAAGACTGCATCCCTCAGGATCAGTCTGACTTTGCCATATAGGCGAGGCTAGGACTTGGCTTATGCTGAGCTAGCCCATCATCATTGTGCAAGAAAGCTATCCTCTGCTTTTACTGAAATCAATCTTTAAAGCGCAACTGAATCGGATATAAATTGCTTCGTCCCAAAGAATTTGACTTAGCATTTCACTTTTGCAGCTTTTCTTTTGACTTGCTGCTAACTTGTTTCAGTTTGCATTGTAGTGAGCTATGTTCGCCAGTCTTTTGACTTGATGAAAGAGATCAGAAAGTTGCTTCTTACTTTTCCAGTTGAAACTTTAAATCCTAAGCAGGAGGAACAACTTGGGCAGCTAATGTGTGTTCCTAGAAGAGATTGGCAGTCGCTTATTCGAGATGATCCACTTCGG
Organism: Agave tequilana; assembly: GCA_038442645.1. Lineage (NCBI taxonomy): Eukaryota > Viridiplantae > Streptophyta > Magnoliopsida > Asparagales > Asparagaceae > Agave > Agave tequilana. The sequence goes on along the minus strand of JAVJIF010019956.1, from coordinate 85,315 downwards.
AAAGCGGACGTCACCTGTAAGGTCCCGGATCCTTCTTTTGCCAATTTTCATCAAAGAAGATCTAGCTTTCTGGTGGTAATTGGTCCTTCACCAATTTTCATCAAAGAAGATCCAGCTTCTTGATGGCAAAATCTGCCATTATGTGAAGGATTACAGCCTTATGCAAGAGGAAGGCCTTTCGTGTCCAGTTGGTTAGGCTTGGAAGTAGATATGACCACTTGTATGCCTTTGAGAAAATGATTCTGTTGTACGAAACACAACCTTGATGTAGTAGTATCAATGTACCTTCCCTTTTAAATCAATAAAAGTTCAGTTTCTGCTTATCTGATTTGCTTCGCCTTCTTTTTGATTTGAGAACACTTGAATTGGTCCGGCGGAGCTAGACTTCATGCGAAGTTAAAGACAGAATCCTATCTGAATCAGGAACAAGCTTCCAGCGAAGCTAGCATGAATTCTCTACGAAGCTCGGGCTGTGCTTTTAGCGGAGCTAAGGCATGTTTTTCGGCGAAGTTATTCATGCGTCGCGCGAAGTCAACACTTGACTTACAGCGGAGTTAGCTCTTAGTGGGTCTGAATCAGCGTTTCTCGGGAAGGCGCTTTAGGCGCCATTTCAAATTAATTTGAAATGACAGCCTGTGCTCTTTTCGAGGCGTCATTTTAGGCGATCATCAGCCTATAAAAGCCTGATCGGGCTGAGAGAGAAGGTCATCACTTCTCTTTAAAATTTCCAGAGCATTGACTCTTTTCTTTTTCTTTCTTCTTTACTTGCGAATCTAAGAACCTCCTCTGTTCTTCAATGACTCCCAAGAGATGAGCGGGAAAAGAGGTCGCAACCTCTACGACAGAGGGTCTTTCTCCTCCTCCAGTAATCGAATGACCGATTGCCGGTAGGGATCTTTCCTTTTGATCAGATATTGTCATCTCTCTTTTAAAGCCAGTTTCTGGCTATCTTTTGATGAATCCAGAATGATCAATTATGATCTGATGATCTTAGAGAGTTCAATTCCCTGAATTTTCCTTGATTTCTTGATTGGGAATCTCAGAACCGAAGGGTCTCTTCTTCAAGCTCCCAGGCGAAGCTATCCTTAAGCGGTTCACATCCTATTGAATGATAGGGTGCGAAGTTAGCCTTTGGAGTGTAACTGAAAAGGACCTTAGTGCCCTTAAAATAACTTTTAGGCAGCAGTACTCTTCTAACGAAGTTAGCCCTTGTGGCTTTGTCGCGTTCTGTTGTTCGAGATCAAGCTTCTAGAGCGAAGCTAACACTTGGATATTTTCTCGCTTCCTGCCTTCGTGTGGAGCACGGAGTTAAGCTGCAGCTGCAAAGCTAAGCTTCGGGGCGAAGCTATCATTAGGCCAGCTTCGCTCGGAGAGCGAAGCTATGCCTTTACAAAAATTCCATTCTTGTTTTAGCCCTTGTTTGGCTGATGAACTAATCATAGTTTCTCTTTGTTCTTGCAGTGCACTATACTCCTGGTCCTCTGAACAGTCTATTTGGCACAGCCAGGGGGCTAGATGGCAACATCAGTCTGCCGTTTCAAGGGCAGGCTTCACTATTCAGCGAGCGAAGCTCTCCCGCTCGGGACACACTTATTCATGGTGGGGATCAGCGCACCATGAGGAGCATCTTAACTACTGCTCCCCTTGAAGATTCTGACCGAAGAATCTATCGAAAGTCCGGCTTCATGTTTGGAGATGCGGCGCCAGACCATGATCGCCAGCTACTAGCCGAAGAGGGGCAGTAGATTTTCCAATTAGATGGCGAGAAGTTCTATCTACCATCTAGCAAGCGGCATTTTCCTTTGTTCTTCTTTCAATGCGTGATGAGGTCTCGGAAGATGCAGTGGCAAGTGAGTCAGAGTACTGAATCCGTTTACGTAGGGAAGTTGATATTTCCCTCACCCGGTTACACAAGGACGGGTCCTCCTCGCTGCATATTGGGTCTCCACCCTGGGAATGTACTGCCAGACATCCCAGTGGGAGAAAATCCTACGGTGGCTCAGACCTTTGGGAATCAATTCTTTAAGGTTCGTGGCAACTATCTAGCCACTAATTTCACGACTCCAGGGTGGATTCACCCTCCGAAGGCAAGGTGGAGGGATTTGACTTTATATGTCCTTACTCATTTTAAGGAGGATCTGGAGAGGCTGGGGCTTTATGAGGCCATTAGGGCGACCTGTTATGGCATTCAGATGAGCGTAGCGAACTTCTACGCCATCCTTGAGTTATACTGCCTGGCTACAGGGACCTTCTTCACCCCTATTGGCGAATTAGGTATGGCTCTACATGAGATGTGGGAAGTCTCTGATTTGCCTTTGGGGTCTTTCCCATATGAAGAATATTACCCGTGCAAAGCGGAATTGACACTTCTGGAGAAGCAGGAGCCCGCTTTGTTTGAGACCTACCGGGAGTTAATGTGCCACCTGTACATTTGCGCCAGCATGCATGGGAGCAGTAAGGGAGCTTCATACAGTTTGAAGAGCTGGGGAAATTATTTGTTCCCTGACATGGAAAATACTCTTGAAGCGGCTCATTGTGGAGTTGCTGATGAAGACATCTTTCGCTGGATGCAAGAGCATTCTCAAGGGGATCTAATTCTGGAAGACGATGATGGCCCCTATGAGAAAGGCGATATTCTTTGAGTTTCCACCACCAGGCTCGTCGACCGACGTCCCGGAAGGCACTTCTAGCTGGTTTCTTGACGGTCTGTTGAAGAGATGTGTGGTGCCATCTTCATCGGGCGATGTCATTCATCCGACTGTCTTGTTTCCTGCTGTTCGTCTTGTCTATGGTCGTTCTCTTGGACTTCTTTCAGTCATGGTGTGCTGTATTCAGAGAGGCCTTCGCGCATTGACAGAGGTTTTCTGTAGGCCACCAACGACAAAGCGGGGAAAGTGGCCATTTTGCCCTGCGATGGACCAAACCCCAGAATAAGCCTGCCATATACTTATCTGATGGCGTGGTTCGCCCTTCACTGTCCTTCCATGATCGAAGCTAGAGAGGAACCCCAGAAGGTGTTCGAATGGCGCTTCTCCATCGATTCGAGAGATGTTCATGGTTGAAGGCTATGTGGCTGCGGTCCGTAAGCTACTGTGCCGCCATGACGTCTATAGCCTTTTTCGCTGCTTCCCCTATATTCGGGATGTGGGCTATGGTGAAGAATTCAAGGATGTAGGGGAAGGGCGAACATCATTGAGCCGGGGAATCTTTGTGTGGCTGGTTAGCGTTCGGCCCTCACATTGTTGTATAGAAGCGGGGACACCTGTTACCTGGAGCCCTATATCCCGAGTCAGTTTGCCCATCAGTTTTGGTATGGCCAACTGTACGTAGGCAATCCAAACAGCAATCTGGCCTTCATGGGGAGTCTCATCAATGGAGTCCATGCCTGACGATTCTTCATTGCTGGCTGTACTGAGGCGCGGCTGGGCATGCCGCTAAGGACTCCAAACCTTTTGACGACCTTGGGATTCTGCTAGTGGTACAAAACCTCGAATTCCACACCCACTGGATATTCTATCAACTCCTTTGGTGTGAAGTTAATCTCTCAGCGGCTGAAACGGAAGGTCACTGAGAAGAGCGAGGGTAAAAGGGTTCGCGTTCCAGGCCTCGAGGAATTCATTGCCGTTGATGACAGCGAAGCCTCGGATGCAGAAAGTCGTCACTTCGAAGCGGATACAGATGCTGAGACTCTAGCAACTGCTTCTGGCAGGGTAGGCATGGCCCCCGTAGAATAGGTCGATGTTGAAGAAGTGAAGGAAGAAGATCCCGACGTCCACTTCAAACGAAAGCGAGAGGGTGGATCTCGTAGGAAGAGGGTAGTGAAGAAGCCTCGTCGCTACGCTCCAACGGTTGTTGCAGAGGGCGAATTATCTGCAGCGCCTCCTCCTCCTGCCCCATTAGTAGCTAAATTGTTGGTTCCTAAGCCGACTACTGGTAAAGCCGCTCCAGACCAGGGTAAGATCAGCTTCGTTTTTGTAATATACTTCTTATGTGTTCCGACGGCTCATTATTTGCTTTATGATTCAGGAACCGAGGCGGTGAGAAGCCTGTGAGCTGAAGCTGTCGGAGAACAAGGGGAGCATTATGATCCCTTGTTTACTTATAAGGAGGGCGATGAGACTGGCTATTTCGCCGTCTCGGAAGAGTCTGGAGGTGACGCTGCCGATGTAGGTCCTCGGGCCCTGGGACTTCAAAAGGAAGTCCCGTAACTTCTAGCTCTTTTGGGTGGACCACGGAGGATTCGATAAGTGAAGGTGAGCCGGCCGTCCGTATTGATTCTGCCAAAGATTTTTCAATGGAGCCCGTAGGGACTGATGCAGCCGTCAAGACGATTGAGGCGACATTATCTTTTGGTACTGTTTTGACCTTTTGACTCTTGCTATTTGCTATGCCTTGCCTAAACAAAGTCTTGTTGTAGGTATTCCGCCTTTGGGTGCATCGACTTCAAGAGAGTCAACCAATCTTCCCGAGGGATCTAGGGGTAAAGTAAGTACTTCAACCGCGGCGGATGCTGCTGAGTTGGATGTTTTGTATGGCGACCTGCCCTCTTATCAGCCTGAACCAGCCGGAGGAACTGAAATTGAGGGAACGGTAGTCATGAAGCCAATCTCACTTCCAACTATATCAATGAGTGAGGTGCCATTGGTTTCGTCAGTGCCGCCTATCTTGCCAGGTGCGGAGCTGAGGGTGATTACCAGTCCTACTTCTCCAACACTGGTGGTTGAGCTCGCTCTCCGGAAATAGTCACTAGTCCTACCTCGGTTGTAGCTAGTGTACTTGTTTCAATGAGGACTCCTCTGAGATCACCGACGACCTCTCATGTTGCTGCGACCAGTGCTTCTACTATTCCCTCCACAGTAGTATCAATAAAGCCAGTGGAATCTTCAGGGGATGCTCGTCTGCCAGGAGTGATTGAGGCCGAGAATGAATTTTTGGCTGAGTTAGTCGATAGCTTTTATAAGAGCTTGAAGCGATCCATCGCTTTGATTTTGAAAGACTCGACTACCTCATTCTCTGCTTTAAAGGTGGTCCTCTCCCGAAGCATTGAGAGTATCCGTGACTTTGGAGGGGATGCCAGGCCGCTGCATTGGAACTTCTGGTGGACCAACTTGAGAGGGATATAGACGAATGGCGCCGCCTTAGCCATTCAGACCTAGAGTTTTCAGTTAATGAGCAACTTGTGCACCTTGTCGCTCAGATGCATGAAGCTCATCTTGCCGCTCAGGAAGCCGCTAAGGCCATTTCTTCTGACTTAAAATCCTTGGAGACAAGGAAGGTAGAGCTCGGGGACGCCATGGACGCTTCTAGCAGTGCTCTTCTTGACGCTAAAGATAAAGTTGAAAAGACCAAGGAGATGATCAGGAAGGCAAATCTTCTTTTATCCAAGGCTGAACCAGTGCGTCTTGAAGAGACTGCCCGGCTTGAGCTGCTTAGGGCTCAGAATGATGAACTCTTGCGGCAAGAGTTAGCTCAGAGGGCAACCTTGGTTGAAGTTGAAGCTCGCTTGGCCCAGACGGCGAGCTTTAATGAGGCTGAGCTGAGGTCGCAGGCGCTTGTCAGGTCTGCTGACGATAGGAAGATAAGACTGACCATTCTTGAAGGACGGATCAAATCTTATGAAGCACCCTCATAGGCTGTAATATATGTGCCTTCATGTTTCCCTTCCCTTTTTTTTTGGAATCAATAAAAGTAGTTTCATTTTGACTCTCCTGTTGTATTTCTAACTTATTTTATTTTCTGAATTCTCGCAGTCACTTGAGAAAATAGTTCTTACTGGACTAAAAAGATGAGACTTGGTTATCTGCCAGTTCAGAGGTCGCAATGACATAACCGATTAAGAAGCCGCCAAGCTCCAAATTCTGTCGTATGATGACAAAGCAATAATCCTTGCCGGACTGAAGGATGAGTCATGGCTATCTCCCGGTTCAGAGGTCGCAATTACATAATCGATTGAGAAGCCACCAAACTCACAACTTTGTCGTATGATGACAAAGAAATAGTCCTTGTCGGACTGAAAGATGAGACTTGGCTATCTCCCGGTTCAGAGGTCGCAATGACATAACCGACTGAGAAGCTACCAAGCTCAAAACTTTGTCGTATGATGACAAAGAAATAGTCTTTGTCGGACTAAAAGGTGAGACTTGGCTAATTGCCAGTTCAGAGGTCGCAATGACATAACCGATTGAGAAGCCACCAAGCTCGAAATAGTTCTTGTCAGACTGAAAGATGAGACTTGGCTATCTGCCGGTTCAGAGGTCGTAATGACATAACTGATTAAGAAGCCACCAAGCTCAAGGTAATTCTTGACGGACTGAAAGGTGAGACTTGGCTATCTGCCGGTTCAGAGGTCGCAATGATATAACCGAGTGAGAAGCCACCAAGCTCAAAAGTAGTTCTTGCCGAACTGAAAGATGAGACTTGGCTATCTGCCGGTTCAGAGGTCGCAATGACATAACGATTGAGAAGCCACCAAGCTCAAAATTCTATCAAACAAGGAAATCACTGTCATAGGTTTAGTGTTAACTTAACAGCGAAATGGATGCCAGAGGTATACTGTTAAACATAGCATGAAAAGGGTCTCGTTCTCACGAGGAAATCACTGTCATAGGTTTAATGTTAACGTAACAGCGAAATAGATGCTAGAGGTATACTGTTAAACATAGCATGAAAAGGGGTCTCATTCTCACGAGGAAATCACTATCATAGGTTTAATGTTAACGTAACAGCGAAATGGATGCCAGAGGTATACTGTTAAACATAGCATGAAAAGGGTCTCGTTCTCGTAGAGAGAAACGAGGAAATCACTGTCATAGGTTTAATTTAACGTAACAGCGAAATGGATGCCAGAGGTATACTGTTAAACATAGCATGAAAAGGGTCTCGTTCTCGTAGAGAGAAACGAGGAAATTACTGTCATAGGTTTAATGTTAACGTAACAACGAAATGGATGCTAGAGGTATACTGTTAAACATAGCATGAAAAGGGTCTTGTTCTCGTAGAGAGACGAGGAAATCACTGTCATAGGTTTAATGTTAACGTAATAGTGAAATGGATGCCAGAGGTATACTGTTAAACATAGCATGAAAAGGGTTTCGTTCTCACGAAGAGAAACGAGAAAATCACTATCATAGGTTTAATGTTAACGTAACAGTGAAATGGATGCAAAGATCTTTATATGTAGTCTTACCATTCTATGGACGAGAATTGGTACGTGATTTTAGAGAGGGAATCAAATGGGAATAGGTCCCTTAGGATTTTAGCAAATCCTCAGCTGTCAACGGGTTTGATATGCCTTTACCAACTACAGTTTGAGTCGGGCTAGCCATGCTATTCGCCTCAGCATGATGAGTTGTCGAGGACTCATGTTAGGCTTAAAGGCCAACATTTTCCTCTATCTTTAACCGTTAAAGGTGTTGGATCAAATGGTTAGTGCATGTGTAACCTTGATTCTCCTTTGAGACAACCAGTGTATGACCAGGTTCTATTGGTTTATGGTCTCATGATCTCATTTGGAGGAAGAGAGAGCTCTTTCTGTGTACCTTGGATTTGAAGGTCTTGATCAGAGGTGTAGTGTTAACTTGATCATGAGAAGGATCCTTAATCAAGGATAATACTTCTTAAGAACTTGCCATTGGTCGGCATCATGAGTAAATCGCCATCTGAAGTCATAAGGCGATATGCTCCGTTTGAATAGACTGTTTCTATTACAAATGGTCCTTCCCATTTAGGCTGAAATTTTCCTTTTATTTTGTGTGTCATGATCATCGGTCATCTGACGGCTAAAACCAAATCTCCTTTCTGGAAGACTCTTTATTTGACCTTCTTATTGAAGGCTTTTGAGATTCGAGCATGATACAACTAGATGTGCTGCTGAGCTTGTAACCGCTTCTCATCTAGGGCTTCGAGCTCTTGAAGACGCAACCGATCATTATCCTCTGATGTGATCTTAGTCATTAAAGCGACTAGCAATGACGGCATCTGGATATCTAACGGTATGATTGCTTCACACCCGTACACCAGGGAAAAAGGCGTATTACCTATCGGGGTTCGAACCGTGGTTCGGTAGGCCCAAAGACATTCACGAAGCTTTTCGTCCCAATCTCGCTTATTCGAGGAGACGAACTTCACGAGTAACTTGATGATTGTTTTTTTGAATGCTTCCGCCAAGCCATTAGCGGCGGGATTATAGGCAGTTGAAGCCACATTCTGAATTAGGTATTTATCGCGGAATCGATAGAATACCTGGCTTATGAATTAGGGACCGTTATCATGGATGATCCGCCTAGGGACACCAAATCGATGAATGACGTGGTGTTTGATGAAATTAACCACGTTGAAAGTTTTGACTTCAACCAGCAGTATGGCTTCTGCCCAATTTGAAAAGTAATCGGTTACCGGTGACTTTTGTTGAAGAGGGGCTGATTGGCCTTACGACATCGATTCCCCATGCTTCGAATGGCCATGAAGCAACAGTTGGGTGAAGCGACTCCGGAGGTTGGTGTATGAAGTTCGCAAGATTTAGCATGCTTTACACCTTCGTGTATATTGAATGGCATTGGCTATCATAGTTGGCCAATAATATCCAAGCCTATGCAATCTGTCTTTAAGTTTTGGACCTGGCTGATGAATTCCACATATGCCGTTGTGTGCTTCTTTAAGCACTTCCTGTGCCTCTGAATTAGAAAGGCAACGGAGAAGGATACCATCGTATGAACGACGGTAAAGTGTCTTCAGAGTTGGATCGTAGTAGAAACGGAGAGACCTTCGTCTGATGATACCGCTTCTTTAGGATTGTCTGGCAGCAGACCATGTAAAGCATAGTCGATGAGAGGAAATCGCCAATCTCTCAGCTCAAGATCCGTCGAGATATTATAGACCTCTCTGGTTCTTAACATATGTTTAGAGCAGACAAGGTGTCGAGTCACCACTGTGAGGTGATACTTGGTGTCGACTGGTAAGGCTAGTGTTGTTGCTAATGCAGCAAGAGCATCAGCCTTAGTATTCTGAGATCGAGACACGTGCCCGATATAGAAACCATCAAACAGATTAGCCAATTCGATGACCGTGTGATAATAAGGCACCAAGTCTTCGTGGCGGACCTCATATTCGCCCTTAACTTAATTGATAATCAGTTTGAATCGCCGTAAGCTTCAAGGTAGCATACCCCCCCATTCCGTGGGCGAGCTGAAGGCCAATAAGTAGAGCATTATATTCCGCTACATTGTTAGAGTATGATTCCATCAAAGAAAATGCTCTAGGAAGGACATGATTTTGTGGAGAGATAAACACAACCCCCACGCCGGCGATGATTCTGCCTTTAGGGCCTATTCGTGATGCTCCATCGAAGAACATCTGCCAAACTTCATCCTCTGAAGTTACATTGGACTCAAAAACTTCATCCGGAATATCTTCATGAAGTTTTGAATGTTCCGGAACTGGATGAGCAGCCAAGAACTCTGCAAGGGCCTGGCCTTAACCGCCTTCTGAGGGATAAAGATCATGTCGTATTGAGATAAAAGAAGCGCCTATTTAGTTAATCTTGAATTCAATGATCCAGGCTTCGTCATGAGAAGACGCAAAGGATTCACTCTGGGGATGACATGTATGGTTTGGCCGACCAAATAATATCGTGTCTTCTGAACGGCAAAGACAAGAGCTAAGCACTCCTTCTCGATAGGATTATAGCAAGATTTCACTCCTATCAGAGTCCTACTCAGATAATAAATGGCCTGTTCATGACCATTGTCGTCGTTTTGAGCAAGGAGGGCACCAAGAGAATGGTCCATAGCTTTCACATAAAGCAAGAATGGTTTCCCTGATGTGGGTGCTACCAGACTGGAGGTGTTGTGAGATATGTCTTGTTAGCCTCATAAGCTTCCTGACAAGCTTGATCCCATACAAAGGAGCACCCTTTTTCATGAGTCGGTGAACGATTGACAGCGGCCTGAGAGATTTGCGATGAATCTTCTGATATAAGCCAGTTTGCCTTGCAAGCCTCTAAGCTCTTTGAGGTTCCTAGGTGGATGCATATTTTGAATGGCTTTGATTTTATCTGGGTCAAGATGAATTCCTTTTGATGTAACAATAAACCCGAGGAACTTGCCACTCGAAACTCCCAAGAAGGATTTTGTGGATTCATCTTCAGTTGATGAGCTCGCATTATGTCGAACATCGTTCTCAAGTCACGAAGATGGCCATTCTTATTATGACTTTTGACAGCAATGTCGTCGACATAGCATTCCACCATTTTTCAGAGATGATCGCGAAAAATTGTGCTCATTGCCCGCTGATAGGTTGCTCCAGCATTCTTTAGTCCGAAGAGCATACAGTGTAGCAGTATACCCCCAACGACGTTCGGAATGAAGTATGTTTCTCGTCGTGGGGATACATCTTAATCTGGTTGTACCCTGAAAAGCCGTCCATGAAAGACATTCTTTCAAATCCATAGGTATTGTCAATCATGACATCGGTGATGGGTAGTGGGAATTCGTCTTTAGGACAAGCTGTATTGAGATCACGGTAGTCGATGCAGATCCGAATTTTCCCGTTCTTCTTGAGGACGGGTACGATATTAGCAACCCAATCTGGGTGCTGTTCTTCCCGTATGAAGCCACATGCAATGAGCTTATGAACTTCGACTTCAATAACCTCCATAATGTTCGGGCGAAACCGACGTTGTTGCTGCTAGACTGGCATGGCGTCGGGCTTAATATTTAGACGATGCATGGCTACTTGTGGATCAAGTCCAGGCATGTCTTCGTAGTTCCATGCGAAGACGTCTATGTACTCCTTTACGAGTATTATTAATTCTTCTTTTTCTATAAGTGATAAGCTTTTACTTATAAAGATGGGCTTAGGGTGATCTTGACTACCCAAGTTGACCTGCATCACCTTGTCTTCAGTAGGTGGTTCGCGCAGTTCGAATCGCTTTTCCCATTGGAGATCTAATTGCTGAGCCCATGGTTCCTCATCAGTAACTTTCACAGGCTCCAATTAACTGCTTGAGGTCATATTAACGGTGAGAGTCTCGAACATCATTCCCACACTGACATCTGAGTCCCACTCGGAGGATGAGGCAGAATGTGATGGAATCGGTTCGCCATCCCTGAATTGAACCATTGCTGGTGGTGTGGGTGTAACGTTTCCCAACCCCTGCGTGTGTTATCATAGTAACTTGTAGGTTTCCCTTTTGGCACAAAGTTACGCAGCAAACTACGCCTTCCTTTTCTGAAATTCAGGCCCTCTCCATGTTTTAGGTTGTACCCCATTTTCTTCTTCATATGGTGTGCTGATCGCACGTAATGAAAAAATTATGGGGCGTCTGAGTGTGAACTTGAATCCGCAGCTGTGGACCCTGGTGGTTGGGCTCTACTGAAAATTATTGGTAACTGACCTTCTTTGGATGGAGGGATCACTAAAACGGCCCCTTCTATAGATTCCATGGGTGTATTGGACGCGCTTGTTTATGTAAAGGGACGTGCAGAGAGCTATCCGTGATGGATTCAAATAACCCAATACTCGCAGGATAATCAAAAGAAATATTATCATTAATTACCCATTCACCCTCATCTTCAGAAGGAGTGTTATATTGGGGATTATTAAGACATGCTATAATCAGTTCACCAATCAAAATTGCTGGCATGTCTGCTTCAGATTCTGAATCCGCTTCATTGCCACTATCATCATCATCCGGCAATGATTATTTTGATGTTTCACCGGTCTCTTGATACAGGAGAGCGTCAGTGAAGTAATTTTTCACCCCTTTGAATAATTGTTTCTCAGCGAAGATAGTTCATACTGTCGCATCATCTTCAACATATTTGAAGCACTGGTGCAAAGTAGAGGGAACGATCCAGTTGGCGTGGATCCACGGTCGTCCTAGTAGCAAGTTGTATGACGTGTCAGCGTCAATGACATAGCATGTCACTTCTGACTTCAGGCTCCCGATTTGGCAACGGAGTCAAATTTTCCCAGTGGATGACTACTCCCGGCATTGAAATCGTATATTGTAGTTATGGTTGTGGACAACCTATATAGTGGAATACTAAGGAAGTAGAGGAGCCTTTTTGGGATGATGCTGAGTGCAGACCCCGGATCAACCTGTACCCTTTCAATGCATGTTGAACCGATGTATCCGGTGTAGTACAAAGGTCGATCGTGCTTGTTATCCTTGAGAAGCATATCTTCCGCTGTGAAGGTAATAGCGGGTACCTTTGATTGTACATGATGGCATTTAGAGCACGGAGACTGAGCGTCATCTTTAGGGATCTCTGGCATATATGTCAGGAATGATTCTGGATCAGCCAGCGCATCTCTGAGTGCTTCTCTTGTCTCTTTTGAGAGACGAAGGAGCTCGTGTATTGTATACGAGCGGGGATATTGGCTAGCTGGGTCAATATATCAAAACGAAATGGCGTGTCAAGCCCTGGGCCTGAAGGCTTTTTCGAGACATGGTCGAACCGGACTTCCTTAGGCTTCTCCTTTCCCTTGGTCGGAACCGAAGCAGATGCTGGTACTTGCACTGACGTCGTTTGCTGTGGTGTCTCATCAATAGCTTTCTCATACTATTTTAAGTATGATTTTCTGGATTGAGTACCCGTCGGCTGAGGTACTTCAGCTTGCGTCGTGCAAGCGTGCTTTTCCCATTCCGAATCGCTGAGAGAAGCTGATGTAAGATTGTCATCGTCTGGCAGGATGGAGATGACATTGCAAGATTTGCCCTTTGACTTGGACTTCTTTGAATCCTTTGTTCGTCTTGAACAAGGTCTGGGTGTATCCACATGATTCTCCCTGTCTCCAGTGTTAAGGGAACAAGACCCTTATTATCTTGAGTTTTAGCCGTAGGATGTTTGACTTCCAGCCGTGGCGCAGAGACTGGATAAGTCCCGTCAGGAACGTGATCTTTGGGGTTTTGCTGAACTCGAAGGTCATCATATTTGCAGTGACTTTCTTTTGCTCTGACTTCAGTGTCAGGACTCCGGCGTCGATCAAAGCTTGAATTCTGTCCTTGAGGACAAAGCACTTGTCGGTAGGATGGTGGATCATCATGTGGAAGAGACAGTATTTAGGATCATTTGTGCGTCCTATTTCGTTAGGACGTCGAGCATCTGGCAGCTTCAATTTATTCCCTTTGTGAAGTAAATGGAATATTGTGGCCACCTGATCGTCTTTGAAGGAGTACTGTTTCGGAGGAAACTTAGACTCCTGATTATTGAAGCCGCCCTTCTTGGCCTTTGACTGAACATCCTCTGATAATTCAACGGACATAGTCTCTTTCCTTTGGCTTGAGAAGACTGCGACATGTCGCCACGTCCTTTATTATTCATACCCCATTTGCTTTTAGGGGTGGATGGTTCGAACTTTTTTGCCGACTTTTCGGCTATCTCAGCTTGTTCGACCAGTTCCTTCCAGGTATGGGCTTTGACAGCCCCCATGCGAACCTCTACTTAGTCTAAGAAGTTGTGCCTGCACGTCTGTAAGAGCATGGGTAATGGCATCCCTGCTGGGCACATCAAAGACAAGTTTCTGAACCGCTCAATGTAGTCGCGGATAGATTCGCCCTTTTCTGCACGGTGGAGAGAAGCTTGTCCATGGTTACCTCGGTATCGTCCTCATAGAAACGAGAAAGGAATCGAGTTTCCAGGTCGATCCAGGAATTGACGGAGCCCAGAGGGAGACTTTGGAACCAGTCAAATGCTACCCCTTTAAGGTGCCAATGAACAGCCTTGCCATGATAGTATCGTTATCTATAACGTTACCGGTCTGAGACCAAAAATAGTAGATGTGCTGGTTTGGCGAGCTCTTACCATCGTACACATGTAACGTTGGTGGTTTGAACTTTGGTGGGTATGGTAATGAATCTCACTCCAGCGGGTAAGGACGGACTGCCCCTACTTTCTTTAATTCATCCCTCTGAGGTAGGGATGCGATTTGAGCTTGGATGCCTTTAAGGACTTCCGCGTCCAAAGAAGAACCCTCTTTTGACTTCTCCATCCTTGGCTGTTCATTGCTAAGACGTTCTTCCTCATCATGGTTACTTCCGGTATCATTATTATTCCGGTTATTGAGGAGTTGAGCGAGCATCTGTTGAATGTTGTCCAAATCTTCTTTCTGGGTCTTGGAAGTTTGCTCCTGAGCTTCCAACCGTCGATGAAGATCATCATTACCGTTATCAGTCATGTTCACTGATACTTTGTCTGTTCGCACTGAGCTGACTGTCGCCGAAGAGGCATACCCACTGTCTTCGTCCTCTTCATCGGACCATTGGACTGATCCTTTCATTGGTTCTGGTGAGGCTACTCAGCTGAAGAAGATGGCTGTTCATAACTATAGGGTATTACAACCCTAGATCTGGTGTAGCGGAAGACACCTTCTTCGTGTACCAAGACTTCGCCCAAGCCGGGGCTATAATCCGAATCTGGGGAACTGTAGGGAGTGTCATGGGACGCTTGTCTGCCCCTGCGCAGCTCTCGTCCTCTTCTGGTCATGTTAACGGATGCAGATGGTAGATCTCGCGATACGCTCCTTTTGCGATGCTTCATCGGAGCTTGCGTCGTCAGTCGATCAAAAACTGACCTCGACCTGGAGGAGCGGCGGGGATTGGTCCTAGCCGACAATGGACCGAGTGGACTGTCACCAACCAACAACCCACTTGTTGACAACAGGAAGAAGAAGTTTGGAAAGATTCTAACTTCCGTTTACTTGTTAGGAATTCCACAAGTCAGACCCAGCTGGGCCTAAATGATTGAGCGCAGGGGCTCTGTTGGATTGCGCATAGGACGATGTCCTGCTCCTTTTATCACCGCAGAGGAAATTAGCATTAAATAGTGTTTCAGCTCTAACTTCACGGCTAAGAACCTTGGGAATGCCCTTGAATGTTGAAGCTGCATAAGCACCGCTGTCAATACTTAGGGACGATCCCTTAGCTCCGCCATAAAGCGCGAGCTTAGGGCCTGATGGACTAGGGAGCGGAGCACGCTGTGGTACTTTATCCGCTATGCTGCTTCGAAGGTAATTAGCCTTAGATAGTGCTTTGGCTCTAACTTCGCGACTAAAAGCTTTGGAAAAGCCCTTGAGCGCTGAAGCTGCATAAGTAACGCTATCAGCACTTAGGGACAGTCCCTTAGCTCCGTTGCGAAGAGAGAGCTTAGTACTTGAAGAACTGGGGAACGAAGCACGCTGTGGTACTTTGGTTCTAGCTTTGCGGCTATGAACATCATGCGTACCCTGAGGTACAGTAGATTCGCTCATGAGAACGAGGTTGGCGCGAGGAGTTGCTGCTCTTGAATTGGGCGAAGATACGGTCGCCGTTGTGACTTCGCGGCTAGCAGCCTTATTGGAGCAGGCGGACATCTTGCCTTTTTCTTTGCAAGAGAGACGCACTTGTGGCGTAGCTACGCCTGAGGCTTTATTCAGAGCCTTCTGCTTTGGCCTACACATCTGCTTTGACAAGGGAGACGTAGGTTCGCAGGGAACCTGACTAGCCACACACGAGGCTGAGGGGTGTTGGCAGAATTCTGCTTCTGAGGCCTTGGCCATGGAGACCTTTCTATGCTTCCGTGCATGAAGCATTAGACCACCCCCCGAGAGGACTTCTTCAAATTTTCCTTGGTCGAAGTGAATGACCAGGTTCTCGAAAGTGATAGGTTTGCACTGCGAGCCTGCTTTCTTGTTGCACCAGAAGATCGCAATAGGCTCGCAGAGAGCCTTATCTATCTCCGCAGAAACTTGCTTTGAAGATTTAGCCAGAGGGGTTCTGACCACATTGGCTTCCTTGAATTCAGAGATGGACCCGAAGGTTTGTTCGTCGCATTGTGACACTTGTATCTCAGCAGTGGAGAAATCAATCCCCAGCGGAGTCGCCATCTTGTTTTCCATTTATTTGCAAAGAGAAAAACTTACAAAAAAGAAAAGGGTCGAGGAGCTAAATTACAAGTAACACAAAAGATTACAAGTAGATCTCCTCGGAGATTCTAGAGAAGTGTGCCGGTAGGAGTCTGGTCAGCGCGCGATCACTTTGTCCCTTTAACGATGCGAGCAATGAGATTCCCTTCTCGCCTGGTTAGGAGAATCGGAGAATAGAAGGTTGGTGGAACCCTCTTATTTCTTCTCAAAATCGCCTTTACTTAGGAATTCCTTCTCGCCTGGTTCCGAAGATTCCTTGAGAGGAAGGAAGGTATTAAGGTATCAGCCTCCTGATTAGAGGAGCAGTTCTCTAAAGTCTCTGAATTATTGAAAGCAAGAGAATAGATCTCTATTTAGCCTCTCTCTCTGTACGCACGGTCGTCTGTACGTCATTGCGTGAGCGTCTCTTCTTCTCGAGATTCCTCTCCTTGTGCCTCTGGTGGGCTATTTATAGGGAGAGCAGGGGTATAATTGTCCCTTGAAAATCTAGAAATAGATTGAATCAAATCTGTTCAAATCAGGAATGTGGCCTTGCTGCGAGGCTAGAATCAGATTTTGCGAAGCTAGAAGTAGCAGGTTGCGTTGATCCTCCTGATTTATTTTGATTCTTTCCATATAATTGGAAGATTTTCCCTGATCCTCTTGCTCGTTTTAGGAGAGTCAAGAGATTATGGCAACTAACTGCCAAATTTAATCTCAGATTTGATCTTGATTAGATTTGGTCTTGATCTTGAATTGATTTGATCTCATCTGGAGATTTAATTGGTCAAAGGTTGACCATAACGAACCTACAGCGGAGCTGCCACGTCGAGTTCATAGCGGAGCTTGGAGAAGCATCTGGCGAAATCAGAAGAAAGCTCTTCAGCGGAGCTAGATAACATCTGTGACGAAGCTACTGAACATCCTTCTGCGCGGTTGCGTGTGGCTTCGAGCGAAGCAAACTCTCTGCGGAGTTAACTTGAGCACTTCAGGCGAAGCTGTAAGTTAGCTTCTTGATGGAGCTTTGAACGGCTCCAAGGCGAAGTTGGGCGATCTTAACCTCTCAGGTGAGACTATCCCTTTAGGCTCATGTGATACTAAGTGTTGATCTAACCTAGCATCTTAGACCTGCTGAGGCCTGTTCAAAGACAATCTGGGCTCACTATCTGCTTCACTGGATCAGTAGAGTTCAAGTTGCTGCTTTGTCCCTCGAAAATGGGTGAAAACTTGGTCATCAGCTTGTCTGTCACTTGTCTTTTGTAAATGTCAATAAGTTTAGACATTGTTTAGGCCAATAAGAATCTTGTCTTTTTTAAAGTGTCAACAATCCATAGAGTATAATAGCACCATTAATCCTATTGTGATCTACAAAGACATCAATACATTGCCATTTCAAGACTTGATAGGGATTCTCAAGAATGTGGAGATCAAGATGACTCTTCAAAAGAGAGAGCAAGAAGATGCAATACAAGTCAAGAAAAGAGTATTGCTCTCGGGCGTGTTTGGTTGCAAGGAAGTTGACAGAAGTAAGAAAATAAGGAAGTATAATTGCTTGTTTTCTTATCTATTCAAACACCGAAAAAGAAAAATGAGAAAACCCCTTTTCCTTTTTTATTTTCCCTTTTACATAGTTACTTCCTCACTTTCAGGGTGCAATAGTTAATTTTGTGGTCATCTAAATCTCTCGTTTGTAATAAGTTGTAGCTCAAAACAGTTAATTTTATGGTCATGTAAATCTCACTTGCATTCTAATTAAAATATAATTTTTATTTTTCTTAATTAATTTCTATTTTAATATTATTTTGTAGTCAACTTTGTGGTCAAAATTTTCACTTTCACTTCTACATTACCATCCAAACAGTGAAAAAGACATAACATTTTTCAAACCACACTTCCCAACCATATTCAAACACCAGAAAACTTACAAACTAATTCTCAAGTTCTAAAGGGAACTATACTACTTCCTCACTTCCATCCCTAACCAAACTACCCCTCAAAGAAACACAAGGAGACTCTTCAACTCAAGATAATAATCTTGGTGATGATGAAGACTTTGCCTTGGTTGTAAAAAGGGAAATTAAGCATCACCAATCCAAACATTTGCTTCGTGACAAATGAAAAAGGGGTAACTATTAAGATTACCTGCCTTCAGAAGAATTGGAAGATACATTTATTGTGCATATGGAAGAATAAAAAGCTTTCCAAAGAAAATTTAGTATTTTGAAAAAAATACATGCATCTTGCTCACCATCTTGTGAAAATATTTTGAAAGAGAAAGATGATTTGATTTCAAAAATTGACTCACAAAAAGCTTTGATTGAAAAACTTGAAAGTGAAAATAATTCTATTAAAGAGAAAATAAAAAAAAAATCTTGAAAACATTGCTTCAATATCTTCGCTTCACTGTGGAAGGACAAACTTTCAAGTGGAAGAATGTCTCACAGTCATGGAAGACCTATGGAAGAACATTCTTCTATGGTAAAAACATACATCATGACTTACAATTTTTTAACAACATTGTCAGGCCTTGCTTTCAAAATACGTGAAAATGGAGTCACGACGAGAGTCAGCGACGTATATATGCGAGAAAATACCTCACACATATACGCTAAGCCTAAAGTAATCTGACCAAGCTATAAAAATCTATTATTATAAATCAATATCTCTACAATAATCATATAATGTCTACACATGAAATCAGATGGAATAAGAAATAGAATGAAAGCTAAGTGTGATATACAGTAATTAAAGAATAATGGCAGGAATAAAGAAAAGCAAGAATACCATAATAGGTAGAGATACTCTAGCTCCTCGCAGCATGTATGATCTCAACGAAATCTGATTAAAGAATAAAATGTCTGACGTGCAAATCTAGGGTCGTCAGAAGCGATCTAATGAGGGTGTAAGAAAAAAGAAAGTGCTCATGCATATAAACAGTATGTACAAAAGATAATTATACTGGAATAAAACAGAAAAAACATATGATACATAAATAGAAAATAATTAGTCAAACAGTAAAGAAATCAAATGTCCAATCCAGTCAGGTGTCTATCACAGTCTGCATATTTATCAGGTGTGGATAGGATAAGTCATGTTAGGGTCCAGTGTACAATCAGTTGTCTATTATAACATATATATATATATATATATATATATATATATATATATATATATATATATATATATATATATATATATATATATATATCTATTTTCAGTCTATAATGTCAATGTATGATTTTAGTTTTGTTATCAATTATGTCAGTGAACACCAATTGCCACGGGCAGTAGACGCATCCCATATTACGCCTACCACACGTGTCAATTAGGGTCCTAAGTTATTGAATCTTATTGGTTGGAGACATTTTCATACTTTAGGTGGGTCCCGTACCCAGGTCCATGACCTCAGTTTTTGGTGCTAAACCAGGCCATACCATTAGGTACTTAGTAACAGTAATCTCACTGTAAAAATAGTGGAATAATAACAATATAGAAGGGATGTCAGTCATCCCCCGAGAACCTTACAGTGGAACCCTCAGTCGGCTATGCAACCCATATCTTAGGTCCACCCAAAATACAGATGCTGCCTCCACTATCAATTTTTCTAATCCTAGTGTAAGTTATCCATTTTCATTATTATTTAATTCAGTTAAACAATCAGTATCCGTGTTACTAGAATACTGGGACGATGCGGTGACAGTAACAATAACAGTAATCATATACACAGTGAACAATAATAAGAACTGTAAACAGTAACAGTAACCGTGTATACGGGGAATAAAGCTGTATCAAGTACTACAGTCTAACAATATTTTTTTCAATAACTTTTAGTAATATGAATAATACAATAACATGTCTAAATACTGATCAAAAGATAGTCTCCTCTAGAACCAATCAATATCTCATCCATCTATACTAAAACGATTTCAGTAACTGATCCATCAACTCATAGTCTCAATATAATCATCGTAAACATTAATTATCAATCCATATCAAAGTAATCCAGTACAGTAACCCACAAATTCAATGAATCAAATAATCAGTTCTCTCAGTGTTACCAATCCGTTCCAATCCTTCTGTTCTAATCTTCTAAATCACCAATAATTGAGATCAAATAATAACGATCACTGATATCAATGAAATCAAACTCACCATACTCTATCTCTATAACTGAAAAGAACAGTCTCCTCGAGATCAACTTAGTCAATAGATATCAAAATCACAAACAACAAGTAGAGCATCGTCAGTCATTACGTAATTCTAGAATATCCTTACATCTGATAATCAACATTGATAAGATCATCAATACTCCAACAATTAATTAATGAATCTGAAAACACTTACAATTATTAATCTGATTAAAACAATTATATCTAAATACTATTCAAGATCCATATCAACTCATATTCTAACTAACTCCATATATCGATCCAAGCATCAAGGAATTTAATTTATTAGTAAAGTAACATCGCATCTAATATATCCTCAAATACTCGAATAAATTCTTGACGGAATTATCACCGAATAAAAGAATATCAAGTATGATAATTATTCAGATAAAATATAGATCTTAAATCACAATCACGAACCAATCCAACATAAGACCAATCTAGTATACAGTCCAAATTCCTTTATAACTAGTCCGAGTCCGAAACGGTAATCATCTGTACATGAAATGATATAAGTCTAATATCTCAATATCCAAATATAAGATCCACATACATCTGATGCTCAAATATGAACTAATATATCCAATCAATAGACCGAGTCAAGTTACAGTCTAAGATGTATCAAAACTAGGCCTAAGGCAACAATGACAAACTACTAACACATGAAATGGTGTCAATAAACGCTCAGATCAACTAGATAAATAAGGTGAACAATTAGAGATGTCTCATGTAGTGATACAAGTAATTATACAGGTAAAATATATAAATCGTTCATATGAAATGATAAAAGTAACATGTAAACCCACACCGACAACAGTAAATAAAGAAATGACATAAGAAAAAACACTCACATGAAATGACAAAATTTTAGATTCACTGCACAAATCGGTACTAATCTACAGATAATCTCATGGATCGGTCTTCGAATCGCATATGTATTGGGTCCTTTACGAACACAAATCCAAATTGGGTCCGGGTCTCCTGCTATCGAGTTCGGATCGCACGAATGAGTCCAAGATGCTGTAACACGCAACCAAACACACATATAAACATAAATATACGCTTTCTTACCCACACGTGCACATGCACTCTACACGTGCACACGCATATACGCATGTACACACCCACATACATACATACATACATATAGTATATACATACATACACTATACACTATCATATTCTAACACACACGCACCTAATTAACCCACACACACACTCACAACTTTATACAATACACACATAATTACCTAATTACAGATAAACTCATGCACACATCTATGCGCACACATATATATCTAATACCTAAATAATTATTCACATAAAGGGAAAACAAAAGAGCAAGATGAGGATAGAACTCACAGCCAAGGGGAGAGTGGCGGCCTAGGGTTGCTTGTGGCGATCTCCGGCGAAGAATGTGGTGATGGCAAAGCTGGGGAGGATGACTGTGGATCACTGGGGTTCTCGCGGGGGAGATCGCGGTGTCACGGATGCCCATGAAACTCGTTGGAGAGAGGGCCAAGGCAATGGTAGCAAGCATGGAGGGGGATCCTTTGTTGAGAAGCACGGTGGCTATTGGTGCGCTAGGCCTAGCTCGGCTAAGGGCGCTCGAGGCTCGTTGCACTGCCAAGGGAGAAGACAGGCCATGGAGGGAGTTGTGCCATGAGGGATCGGGTTCGCTGACGTTGGTGCGGGGCTACCGTTGAAGGAGGCAAGCGGAGGAGATGGGGCTGGGACGCGACTTGGATGCTGTCGTGGGTGTGGAGGGATGTTACCGAAGGGGTTCTCGGATTGTTGCTAGTTGTTAAGCCTGGTGCGGCAGTAGGCTAGAGGGAGAATGGGATCCAGTTAGGTGGTGTTGCGGCCTGAGGCAGGGGGAAAGTGCTGGGCCGACCATGGTGTGGGTGGCTTGGATGGTGCTGTTGAGAAGAGGATACGACCAAGTTGCTGTGCACGGGTTTGAAGCACGGCTATGCTGCGTGCTATGGAGGAGAAGCTCTGGGATTGCTTGCATGGTGGTGTTGGGCAGTAGATAGAGTAGAAGAGGGATTGAGATAATTAGGGATGGAGATCTTGTTAGGTTGTGTTGCTAGAGGTGGTCACGGTTCTAAAAAGGGGGTGCTTGGGCCATGGAGAGAAGAGGACTGGGCATTGTGGAAGAAGAGGCAATGCACTTGGCGAGGTCCGATGATGGCGGAGCATGGTAGAGGGGGTTATGTGTGCTTGATTGTAGGTGTCATGGGGTAGCGACGGCAGTGGACGGGGTCCGATGGCGGCCATAATGAGGGCGGCTAGCAGAGGAAGAAAAAAGAGATTAGGTTTAGGATTTGGTTGATATGATGTTTATATAGGATTAAGTGGAATTTGATTTAGTAGTTAGGATTTGGATTAAGATTGAATTTGAATGGGTTTGTTAGGATTAGATATATTGGGTTAACGGGTTGGCTAATGTATTAGATATTAGGAATGGGTAGATAATAGGTTGTCGGTGGGATTAGGATAATGGGTAGGAAACAAGAAAAAGGAAAATGCAAAGAAACAGAAGGAGATAATAATGATACATAATACCACATAATAATAATAGTAACAACACATCTAGTAATAATAATAATAATCAAGCCATGGCGGTAAATCTGCCAATGGCCTCGAGGGAGGGGACAAGAGTTAAAGATTCCACGGTATGGTTACAATAAAAGAAAGAATTGAGATAATACTCTAAAATCTCAATTTGTTTTACTAAAGGCTTGAAAAGCAAGTCAAGGTGGAGATTGTTAGGATTTACCTTGTTTTCAAGAAGAGATGATGTTAGTATTTGGAGTGGCTCATATTTATTGGAGAAGAATTTAGGTTTTTGGTAGTTTTCTAATAGAATCTGTCTCCTATTTTAGTTTGAATACGGTTTCTTATTTCTCTAAAAAGGTACTGATTTAAGTTCGTGTTGGATTAGGATCATCCAGGTGCCTATATAAACCTCTCAGGGATGGCCTTTTGAAGGTGTGTCAAGAATGCAATAGAAATTCTAGAATTTCACCATTGAGAGTTGTGAGAGAGATATCATTGTAACTCTTGTATTTTCTTTAATAAATATTTCTTCCCTCTTCCCCGTGGCTGTAGATACATTGCTGCACCATATTAAATCTTATTTTCCTTAGTTATGTGGTGATTGCTTACTAGTGGTAGATCTTTTATGCTTTCACTTCTGTTGTCGAGTCTTCAACTTGGTGTTCCTCTATTGTATGATCAGTGATAAATCATCAACAATTAGTGTCAGAGCGATGGCTAGCAAGATGACCACTACAACTAAGTTCGAGGTGGAGAAATTTGATCGGAAGTCTAACTTCCTATTATGGAAGATGCGAGTAACATTGTTGCTCATGAAGGAAGGCACCATAATGCCCTGCTTGGTATTGAGAAGAAGCATCGAAGATGAGGATGGTAAGTGGAACGACATCAACTTTTGCACAAAGACGTCGATCATACTATGCCTATCAGATGAAGTTCTCTACAACGTGATGAATGAGGAGACAACTGCTGGTCTTTGGTGTAGGCTGGAGAGCCTGTACATGACGAAGAGTTTGTCGAATAAGCTCTTCGTGAAGAAGAAGTTATACAACCTTCGGATGAAAGAAGGTACGCCTATTCTATAACTTCTCAATGCTTTTAATAGAATTTTAAGCGATATGGTAGCTCTAAAGGTTAAGCCAGAAGAAGAAGACAAAGCTCTTCTGTTACTCTCTTCTTTTTCATCAAGTTATGATCACTTGGGGACCACCATCATGTATGATAAGGAGACCTTAGAGTTAGAAGATGTCAGGTAGATGCTCGAAAATAACGAACTGATGAAGAAGACAGATTCTACGGAGGATGCCTCAGAATTGTTTATTAAGGGCTAGAGGTAAAGATTAAAGATTAGGGGATCCAAAAGGGATTCAGAGGCTTCTAACAGTTTCTCTTACTACTTTTGAAAGAAATCAGAGCACATCAAGAAAAATTGTATGAAATACATGGGGATGCTGAAGAGGAAAGGCAACAAAGATTCTGATAGGGCTAGTACCAGTGAAAAGTCAGATCAAGTCGGGGTGTCGAAGAAGTATATAAGATTCATTTGATATCTTGACAGCTGAGTCAGGAAAAGGAAAATACTCAGATGCTTGGTTACTTGACTCGGGGTGCATATATCACATATGCCCAAAAGGAAAGTGGTTCAGAACTTACAAGCCTTATGATGGAGGCTCTGTCCTAATGGGTAATGACGCCATGTGTAAGACTGCTAGCATCGGTAACATTCGTATGAGGATATTTGATGGACAAGTCCAAACCCTCAGAACGTTCGACATATTCCGGATTTAAAGAAGATCTCTCTCTTGTTGGGAGCTTTGGAAGCTCGTGGGTACAAGTTTTCTAGTGCAAATGGAGCAATCAAAGTTACTAAAGGCTCCATGACAATTCTCAAACGAGAATGAACACCAAACTTGTATAAGTTAACAGGAAACATTATTATTGGTGATGCTTCAGCAGCAACTGAGAAGGAGGATACTATAATACTTTGGCACATGCTTCTTAGACACATGAGCGAGCGAGGTTTTCAAGTCCTACACAAAAGGAGTGCTCTATCAAGTATCAAATATAGCAAAATTGATCTTTGTAAATTTTATATTACAGGTAGGCAATGTAGAGTAGCTTTCTCTACATCTCAGCACACGGCAAAGGACTTGCTAGATCTCATACACATGGATGTATGGGGGCCTTCGCCAGTAGCATCCATTGGAGGTGCTAGGTATTATGTTACTTTTATAGATGATTTTTCAAGGAAAGTTTGGGTTACTTCTTAAAGCAGAAATCAGAAGTATTTCAGAATTTCAAGGAGTGAAAAACTTTGGCGAAAAATCAGACGAGGAGGAAGGTGAAAGTCTTAAGGTATGATAATGAAGGCGAGTATACCACCAAAGAATTTAAACACTACTAAGCAAGAAAGGGCATCAAACACTAGCAAGGTATTTCAGGACGACTAGAACAAAATAGAGTAGTATAGCACATGAATCAGACACTTACAGAGCGTGTCCGCAGTATCAAATTATAGGCTGACATGTCAGAAGGATTTTGGGCAGAGGCGGTGAATCATGCGAGTTATTTGGTAAACATATCACCATCAATAACTATTGATCTTCAAATCCTAGAGGATATATGGTGAGGAGTATCTGTGGACTATTCAACCTTACAGATTTTCAGTTGCCCGGCATATAGTTTGGTTGACGTCAGAAAAGGAACAAACTGGAATCTAAGTCAAAGAAGTGTATCTTCATCGGGTTCACTAAGAGAGTCAAGGGTTTTAGACTTTGAGATTCCGAGAAAAAGAGCTCCTTTACTAGCAAAGATGTGGTCTTTGATAAAGATTCAATGTTGCGAAAAAAGTCAGAGATGGAGGATAAAGCGCAAGGTGGAGCTTCAGATAGTTTGGCAGCATACACTCAGGAAAAGGGAGTCGAGTTCTCAGATAGCCCTAAAAAGCCTAAAGGGTTCAGATTCAGATGAAGACAAACAGGAGGCTACTCAAAAGCAACCTAAACATTGAGGCGGTCAGTCAGAGTTACGATGCCACCAACAAGGTATGGTTAGGATGATGATCATGGCTCTTTCGCATTAGTGACAGAAACATGAGAACCTGACAGTTAAGAGGAAGCGATCGAGGCAGATGACCACGACAAGTGGATTACAACCATGGAGTAAGAGATGGAATCTCTGGATAGAAACCAAACATGGACGTCGGTCGATCTTTCAAAGGACTCCAAGGCAATGTTGCAGATGGGTCTTTTGCAAGAAGAACAATGAGCAATATAAGACAATGTTAGTTGTCAAAGGATATGCTCAGAAGGAAGATATTGACAACAATAAGATTTTCTCTTATGTAATTAAGTATACATCCATTCGGATGTTATTGGCGATAGTTGCTCAATTTGATCTAGAGTTGCTGCAGATGGACGTCAAAATAGCGTTTGTGCACGGTGAGCTGGAGGAGAAGATATACATAAAAAAAATTTGAAGGTTATATTTAGGAAGGTAAAGAAAACAAGGTATATCTTCTAAAAAATCTCTCTCTAGACTTATGCAGTCTCCCAGACAGTGGTACAAACGGTTTGACTCTTTCATGATCAAGACCAAATACAACGATGTGAGTATGATAGTTGTGTCTATTTCAAGCAGAGTAATGATCCGACATATTTGCTGTTATATGTGTATGATATGATAATTGCTGCGAGAAATAAGACACATGTTCAGAAGCTTAAAGCTCAGTCCAAGAAGGAATTTGAGATGAAGGATTTGAGAGAAGCCAAGAAGATTTTGGGTATGGAGATCACGCGAGACAGAAGCATAAGGAGACTTTGGCTATCCCAGGAGAATTATGTTCTCAAGGTGTTGGAAAGATTCAACATGGCAGAACCAAAATCAGTTATCACTCCTTTGACAGATCACTTCAAATTATCCTCCAAGCAGTGTCCACAATCACCGATAGAGGAGGAAGAGATGTCTCGAGTATCGTATGCTAGTGCGGTGGGATCACTCATGCATGCTATGGTTTGCACTAGGCCTGACTTAGCCTATGCAGTTAGTACAGTAAGTGTAAACGCTATGGCGACGTACATACGCAGGGCGAAAATACCCTCACGTACATACGCTAAGCCTTAGTATAGGGAATAAATATAATAGACACAACAATTTTAGCGTTAAATAAGTATAATAATATCTACAAAAGGAGTCAGTGATCATGATAGATATAGAAATATGGTTAAATAAGGACATAAAAACTAAATAATAAAGATACTTATGATTCGTGTTGATGACGAGTCTCCTATGTATGTCCAGTGAAATATCTAACAATACGATATCGTATATCTCTAATCTGCGCACGCAAACTCAGAGCCCTCGAAAGTGACTTAGTGAGTGATAAAATGAGGGAAGAATTAATATATATAATAATAACACTATCATGATAATAATATATAATACATGTTTAAATACCAATGATACATTATAATAATAATAACAATCGAGAAAAATACACAAGTGTCATTATTTAATATTATCAATACTAGCATGTTATAACAATGTCAATTCCACAATAGTATCAAGTGTTATGTAAGTAATATCAGTTTATGTGTACGGACTGTGCTATCCCAAATAATAAGTAAGTCACTTTGGGAATTATCAATAGAGTTATTTTATTTATATATGATTCTCAAAATAGGCAGTATGATATGGTATTTAGTGTTCCTGACTACATCAGTATATATAAGTATTATGTAGCACATTTTACTTACTTTATATTTCTTGTTTAACTTAATAGTAATAATAGTATAAGAGTGTCGTGAGGAATATGAACATAGAAACATGATATATGCAAAGTAACCATATTACAATGTTGTGATTTTACGGCAGCAATGTCTATAGGGTATGCATGAAACAGTATACATGAAATACAGAGTATATGTGTACATGAATAACATATATAAAATGCAGAGTATATCTGTACTTAAATAACATGTATGTGAAGGATACAAGAAGTGCACAACATACATGTAATAGGATGACAGTTTAGATAGCAGAAAGTGTAACAAGTATAAATGGACAATAATATACATGTATCGAGCATGTCATGTGATTTATACAATAATAACGATCAGTACCGCCTGATATTTTAATCAATCTCTTCCAGTGTCCTATATCACTTGCAGTTCATACCGGAGCTCGCACTCCGTCCGAACCCATCCGAACATAACCACGGGTACCATGATCCAAACAAGAGAGTGACCAAATAATAAGCGTTCTCATCGTCACTATTGTTTATACTATTTTGTAATGTTAATTGGAAACCCAATAGTTAAGGAGCTCTTATCAGGTGGGTGTATCCCGTGCATACCCGGGATCTTGGCCTTAAATGGACCCCTGACTGCTGAGATCAGGGCCCTTTGTTAAGAGGGGAGTAGGAAACGGGAAACGGAAGCTCACGGAGCTATATACAATTGATAGCTAGCAATACATTCCCTGCAGTAGGATAAATAATAGATCCAGACATCCACCCGATAAAATCTAGTCAACCATCAAGTCTCCCCCATTCCTAAGTTATATTTTTTATATTTAAAGTACATAGTGTATCAAGACAAGTACAGTGCATGATACATGTAATATGATAATAGGACATGAGCTCCGTTGATAGCATAAAACATGATAACAGAAAATGAAAAACAGGAGATGTGGAATTCTATAGGTGGTCCCCGCAGCTTAGATCCACGTGACACTTAGTTCCACACATCGCACCAGTAACGGGAAATAACCATGTAACGGGAATACATGAATACTCATGTAACAATAATCTATGTGACATGAACAGTGTCCAATGTAACGGGAATACCAATACAATCATCACATGCATTAAGATAAATCTATGTAACAACAGATATGAATAAAATAATAATATCAATGCAATACAGGATCCGTGTAACAAGTCTACAAGTACATGCAATAATAATATTCAATGTAACGAGTATTCACATGTGATAACAGTATCTCGTGTTCTAGAATGTCCTTGTAACGCCAGTGCAAATATGTGTAAGGACTGTGACCGTGTAACAGTGATACAACACATGAAATAATAATGTCCAGAAACATGCTGTAATAGTGGCCAGTGTGTCAGTGGTACATGAACATGAAATAATAGACGTCCAGTGTAACAATATATTTGTAGCGGTGATACAAGTATATGAAATGACAGTGTCTAGTATAATAAGTGTATACATGAAGTATAATATCCAATGTACTGGAATGACTAGTATTTTAGATGATACAAGTGTAGACTATAACAATGACCATATATCGGTGATACTAGTACATAATATAATAGTGATTTGGTGTAGCAGAATGTTCGTGTATCGGTGCCAATATCGAGGTGACATGAACTTGTGTCAGCTTATTATTGTTTTGTTGTAATGATTTTAATATTATGAATATAATCGATATCATACAATTACATACGCTACCATATTTAACTATAAATCTGGGTTTTCCTTTTTCAACATCTTTTAATTACTCAATATAAATTTACAAATAATAAATCAAAGAAAAGAATAATTTATTATTAAGCATGTTTAAAGAGTAGTTAGGCATATTCCAATTACAGTGTTTATTACAGTGTTTTAACAATAATTACAATTTATTAAATAATAATAACGGGGATTTATTGGTAATCTTGTTTTATTTAAATAAAGTAACCAATTTCACTCAACATAAAAATACAATTTATAAAATAAAAATACTCATAGTGTAGCTCTCTTTTTTATGATCTCAACGGTTCCAGGAGCATCCAAATCGGACCCCGAATGCTTCAGATACTGCCCGAAAACTAGAAACCACATAAGCGGGTTAAATATGTAATTTAAATAATCTATAATGAAATAAATTTATTTAATAGGGGTTTTATGTAAAACTTACCTTATTCGGCTTAGAACCGGGTTTGCGTTGTATTGGGTCAGGTTTGGATCCAAAACTCAAACCCAAAACTTAAACAAATGGGTAAGGGTTAATAGGTCCAGAAATGGGTCCACACCCATTGTGGGTGTAAACCCATTACGGCAACAACAACAGCTATTGCTGCTACCGCTGCTCGCTGGCCTGCTGGCAGCGTCATGGCCGCCCACTAGCAGTGGCGGCTGCGCTCTACTGGCGGCAGTGGTCTTGGCCATCGGCGATAGAGGAGAGAGAGAATACGAGAGTGAAAGAGAAGGAGAGGGGAAAAAAGAAAAGGAGAAAGGAAAATAAAGAGAGGAAGGAAGGAGAAGAAAAAGATGGATGTGGTGACTTGGCTATGGTTCAGAGGCAGCGTGGCCAACTCGACGGCGAGGTCCGTCGGCAGTGGCAGCTTGATGGTCAGCTAAAGGAGGGGAAGAGAAAGAGGAAGAAAAGGAAGAGAGAAAGAAAGAGAGAGAGAAAGGATGGAGAGAAAGAAAGAAAGAGAGAGAAATAGGAAAGGAGAGGGAAAGGCGGATCATCGGCCAGCCCCTGGGCTGCGACGGCAGAGGCGGCATGATCCTGGGCTGCGACGTAAACCAGGAAAGCAAAGGGGAAGATGGTGATGAAAGAAAAGGTGTGTGAGTAATAAAGAGAGATGGAAAGAAAAACAATAGAAAGAGAGAGAGCAAAAAAATAGAGAGAAAAGAAGAGAGAGAGAGGGTGGTGATAAAGTCGATTGGGGGAAAATCCAGAGAAATGGAGAGAAGGAAAAAAAAGATAAAGGAAGAGAGAAGAAATATAAAATATATTGTTATATTATTATTTAAATAGGTTAAATTTTGACCAGCTTCAAACGGTTTTCAAAAATTCTATAAAATAATAAATATTACGCGGAGGGGGAACATGAAATCGGATTCTAGAAATTTTGTTCAGTTTGCAAGTTAAAAATCCTGAAATGTATCGCCGATATTGGGCGACACCGGTTTGGCCGAATTTTTGATAATTTCAGAAAAATCTCCAAAAATATGCTAAAATAGAAAATATAATTTAAAAAAATAATTTGAAAGCAGATTCTCAAAATTCAACTCCGATTGTAAATTAAAAATCATAGAGCCGATTATCTGTATCAGTCGACACTGACTTCGGATATTTTCTAAAATAATCTAAAAATTTTCAAAAAATTCTAAAATATCTAAAATATTAGAAAATAATATCTGAAACTAAAATCAGCTCAATCTAACTATCAGAAAGGTCAACTCAATTTTATACGCCGTATCGAGCAATAGTACTATGATACGTACATCAAGAATCAGGGGGTTACAGTAAGTGATCGGGGGAAATCGCGCACGAAAAGTGTATGTTTTGAAATCAAGAGTTAAAGTGTGTGCTTTGGCTTCCTCAATATTTCCGTTATAGCATAGAGGCTAAAACGAGTCGAATCCACAAGGACGGGAGGCGATAGAAGCTTACACGATATGTTCACGTGCATGTTAAAAGTTCTTTAATGTTTGAAAGAATGAAAAGAAAATAAAATAAAAAATGAAAAAGAAGAGTACAGTGAAACACGAAGAAGTGGGAAACATAGAAGAAATAGTTTTTATGATTTTTGTTTGTATATCTAAAATAAAGTAAAAAGGAAAGAAAATTCATGACTACTAACTACCAGTGGCTCCACTAACTATGCTAACCTCTTAGTGATAGTTGCCTCATATGTATCCTTAGCCATCACTAGTCCTTGGTTTAAGAGCATTTCAAAGCATAATCTATATGATAACTTTCACATCAAAACTCAACATAACAAGTGCAAGCTACACTTAAACCATTGAAACTAAACAAGAGTAAGCATATAATAAAGTAATGTTAGCTTGTTAGAGAGTTAGGATGTTAGAGTATTAGAATCTATCATCATGAGCCATCAATGGCTCTTGCAAGAGTAAGGCCAAGTAGAGGTTATTAGATTAATGTAGATTATTAAGTAAGATGTTAGTAAGTTAGTGGTTAGTAGTTAGTTGCAATGAGAGAAAATTAGCTAAACATGCAAAAGGAGTTAAAGAGAAGAATACAAAGAGAGGTAAAGAGAGAAACTTTCATACCTTATCACCTTCTGTTACAAGCACTCTTTCTTTCCAACCATGTACCACTCTCTCCTATTACAAGATCTAAAAAAATGAAAAATATAAAGGAGGAAGAAGAAGAACGACTAACCTAAACTACCCTACACTATAACATGGAAAAAAAACTACCCTAACTCTTTATATATCTCCCTGAAGAACCCCAAAAGGGGGTATTTATAGGCACCAGGGGAAAGGGGGTTAGGGGGACAAACCCTGACCCTAAAAGCTGGCGCGGCCACGCCAGTACAGCTGTGGAAACGTGGCCAGAGCCACATTTTTGCGGCTGTACTGGCGTGACGCGCGCAGCAGCGCCTGCTGCGCTTTGCCGCGTCGGTCCGCTGCTAGTTGGATGTCCCGGTTTCTGATTTTGGGCCCCTGGTTTTGAGGAATCAGCTCTCCAAAGTAATTGGCTATATTTGTAGACTTTTAATCACCAATTAAATGGTGATTTTGGGTCTTCTTCTTCATTTCATGCCAAGGACCTAGAAACTATAAAAGTAGTATTTTTAACAAAATTTAATATTAAATAAATGTGAAGATATGGTATAAAATATGCAGTTTTAGAGATTAATCGCTTCCCCATACTTATCTTTTGCTCGTCCCGAGCAAAACAAAAAAACAAAGAAAATTATTACACCACTTTTGCAGGTGACACGATTGCATTGAGCATGTGCAATAAGCCGTTAAACCTCTAGGTTTCCCCTAGAGGAGGAGTTTTTTCTTCTGAGAGTTTTCAGCAGATTACACCCACAAAATCTATAAAAAAATAAATCAAATATTAGTATTTTGAAAACGCATTTAAAATAGAGAAAAGTGTTGAAGTATTTTTGTGAATATATAAGTAATCTAAGGTCAGAGGTTAACCATAAATTATTCTTTCTTAAACTAAGTCAAAATGTAAAATCTTATTATAAATTAAATGTATGAATTTAAAATTGAATTGATTCTTTGATCTTTCATAAAACTCTTAGAAAAATATGCACTTTGTAAACAATGAAGATTTTTGAGAATTTTTGGGATATCGATTCTAACTTTCATGCCATTTATTTAATTTTTTTTCCTTATTCCCTTAGTTTTCGTAGGCTTTCTACCTTACCTGGGTAGTGAGTCTTTAACCGGTGACTCCCAAACTAGATAGTTTTAGGGCACCAGATGAGAAAACATCCCTCATACTTAAGGACTCGAGTAAACAAAGCCATAAAATTAAAAGGGGATTATTTTTTGTCCACCGTTTTAAGTCTGAATAGTCATTCTTCCTGAGGCGTAATTACCCAACTTCAATAAGTAGTTTTATCATCATTTTATTTTTATATATATATTTTTATGACATTTTTTCAGTCTTTGTTTCAATCCTAAAAATTTTGTAAGTGTGAAGTGCATAAATTTAAGGCAAAAAATTCAAAATCAAATTATCTTTCCAATCTTACTTTCTTATCTTAAAATTTAAAGAAGATCTATTATTTTGACTTGATCTAAAATTCATAATTTTAGGTCTTCCTGATTCCTAAAATAATCTTAATTTTCTTAAAAATAAATCAAAACTATTTCTCTTATGTCAAAAAGTTTTGTAAAAAGAAAAGAAAAGAGTTTCTATACAAAAGAAAAATCTAAATTTTTTTCTAAAAAGAAGTGTAAAAGAAAGAAAATTTAAAACAACCTACATTAGTAAATCCTCCCCCACACTTATCTTATGCATTATCCTTAATACATCGTGAATGTGTATATACATGAAACAAATGGAGAGGGAAAGAAAATTACTTCATGGTGGTGGCTCCGGTGGTGGTCTGACTGCGCCAAGCGTTGCTACCCAATCAAGATATCGGAGATCTTGCAGAAACCCACCAGTAACCTCTCTAATATGACCCAGTAAAAATATGATTGAGTGAATGGTCTTATTTAAAAATTTATCCTAATCTAATTTTTAATTTTCAAAAATAATTACCGAGTCATTTTCTTCAACATCCTTGTCCAACAATGAAGTATGATTTTGGAAGATGATTGATTTGAACTCAAATGAAACAGGAACAAAAACCGATATCGGCTCGAGAATTTGACTCAGATCAAGTCGAGATTCAAAAAGGGGAGTCGAAATTGGTTCAAAAATGGGGTCCAAACCAAAGAAGTGATGTTTACATGCTTTCCCCTTCAATGAAGTGTGATCATAAGATATTGGTGATTCAATTTCACAGTGTACTGGTACAGGATTCAATGTTGACTTCGGAATAGAGAAAAAAAATCTGGCAAAGATACCAGAGTCATTATTAAACTAAAAAATAAAGTGGAATTACCAACTTGAGGTTCAGGATTACTTTCAAGCTTAAGTTGAATTTCGAGAAAAGGATAACTTGCCAAAATGTCAATCTGATTTCAAACCATAGAGTTTGGTCAAGTTTCAATGGGTTTGCTGAAATTGAATCTTGGTTTTCAAAATAGCATGATTCTTGAGTCCAATCGGTAGAGTTAGGAATATAAGGATTGGTCAAGGGTTGACAAGAAAGACTTTCCTCGCTCTCATTGATCAAATTACTAATTATCGAGTCTAACCTACTGCTAGGCCAGGCTATAGAATTTTGAGTCTGATTCATGTCTTTCATACTCTTTACAATTGGTTGTTCTTGAAAAGGTGAGTATGAAAGTTGATTTTGAAAATTGTGGTGAAGTTGTGAGTCCATTGGATTTTGCGATTGTTGCTCGGACTCATGTAAGGGTTCTATACTCAAGTCCAGCATTGATGGTTGTTCATTTTGAATCGGTGAGACTGGAAAAGATGAGTAGGAATCTTGAAATTTTAGTTGAGATGATGAGTCCAACATATTTTCAAATCATTGCACTTTTCACAAAAGACTTCCAAACGCTTTTCTAACTCAAATTCTTCTTCAATTGGATATTCTAGAAAAGGAATATATAGAGTTTGATTTGGGAAGGAATGTGAATTGAGCAAATTTTGAATTTATTGTTGGGACTCAAGCATGGCTTCCATACTCCTTTCCAAATTAGATTTTTCTTTAGTTGGTGGGACAGGAAAAAGAGGACATGAATCCAAATTGGGGAATAAAAATTGTAGATAAGGTGGCTGAAAATTTGACTCGGGGGAGGTATATCACCATGAACTCTGTGAAGACTGCAAATTATTTTAAAAATTATAGTCATTGGATTGGGGATATGAGTCATATTGAGTCGATAATCCCAACCTGACATATATGGTTGGTTCATGTTGTACATAGCCGAGTCGGAGTTATCCGAGTCAAATGAGGTCGGGGTGAACTATGGATTCATATTAGGATTGAAAAAAATTGTTGTTAAAATTCATTTCACAATTTACGAAAAGAAAACAAACAAACAAATAAACAAATAAAGAAAAAGAAAACAAACCTATGCTAGTGTTGATTTAAACCTAGACGACTCCTAACTGGTTAGACTGTCCATGGGGGGTATATTGTCAGAATCTGACCACGAGTTAATCGGCCAGGTAGGGGAAAGATCAGTGAGAGGTATCCGTGCCGGAGCAACTGGCCTAATTATGCCAAACCACTGTTCTTCGAGGTTTTGCCTCTCAATCCCCAACCAAGACACCGATTTGACAAGAGTCAAATTCTAATAACTTCCCCTTAGGTCAATCTTCTAAATGAGTCTGAGATGTCCCTAGGGGCCAACGTTTAGCAAGTTTTATTTAGGCTTGGGTTGTGTAAGTGGGGAGGAGATTTTTGGGCTAAGAGAGGGTAATGACTTCCCTACCTTATGTTGTATTAGGTTTTACCTTAAGTTCAATTCGTGCAAGTGTGCAATATAGATAAGAAGGAACACAAAAAGTGAGTAAATCACCCACGTGTTTGTCTTAATTATATGCTATGTAATATGTACACCTCCGTTAAGATTACAACAACAGAAGAATAAAATACAGTATATTGAAATGAAAATTAACATATGCCTAGATGCAAATGTCTAAACTGTTTTAAAATATTCAATTATTGTATTTTAGTTCTTAAAATTATTACAGTGTGTAGGTCATATAAACAAAAACTAGTAGGAGAATATAAGAATATACAAGAGTTTACCCAAGCACACAAAAGTAAGTATGGACTTCTGCAATGCTAAAACTTTGACCTGCACATCAAAAACAAAGAAGAAAAGTTAACAAAAATATGAAATCAAACTGTTCCCATCCCCTGCAACAGCGACAAAATTTGAACGGGGAAAATCGCGCACGAAAAGTGTATGTTTGAAATCAAGAGTTAAAGTGTGTGCTTTGACTTCCTCGATACTTCCGTTATAGCATAGATGTTAAGACGAGTCGAAACCACAAGGACAGTAGGCGATAAAAACTTACACGGTATGTTCACGTGTCTGTTAAATGTTCTTCAATGTTTGAAAGAATGAAACGAAAAGAAAATAAAGAACGAAAAGAGAAGAGTACGGTGAAACACGAAGAAGTGAGAAACATAGAAGAAATAGTTTTTATGATTTTTGTTTGTATATCTAAAACAAAGTAAAAAGGAAAGAAACTTCATGGCTACTAACTACTAATGGCTCCACTAACTATTTTAACCTCTTAGTGATAGTTGCCTCACATGTATCCTTGGCCATCACTAATCCTTATTTCAAGAGCGTTTTAAAGAATGACCCATATGATAACTTTCACATCAAAACTCAACATAACAAGTGCAAGCTACACTTAAATCATCAAAACTAAATAAGAGTAAGCATGAAATAAAGTAATGTTATCTTGTTAGAGAGTTAGGATGTTAGGGTGTTAGAATCTATCATCATAAGCTATCAATGGCTCTTGTAAGAGTAAGACCAAGTAGAGGCTATTAGATTCACGTGGATTATTAAGTAAGAAGTTAGCAAGTTAGTGGTTAGTAGTTGTTGCCATGAGAGAAAATTAGCTAAACATATAAAAGGAGTTAGAGAGAAGATAACAAAGAGAGGTAAAAAGAGAACCTTTCATAGCTTGTTACCTCTATTACAAGCACCCTTGCTTTCCAACCATGTACCACTCTCTCCTAGTACAAGATCTAAAAGAAATAAAAAATACAAAGAAGGAAGAAGAAGAACAACTAATTTAAACTACCCTACACTACAATATGAAAAGAAAACTACCCTAACTCTCTGCATATCTCCCTGAAGAACCTCAAAAAGGGGTATTTATAGGCACCAGAGAAAAGGGGGCCAGGCGGACAAACCCTGGCCCAAAGAGCTAGCGCGGCCACGCCAGTACAGCCGCGAAAAGAGCCGCGTTCTGTGGCTATACTGGCGCGGCGTGCGCAACGCCGCCTGCTGCGCGCTGTCGCTTCGGTCCCCTGTGAGTTGGATGTCCCGGTTTCTGGTTTTGGGCCCCTGGTTTTGACGAATCAGCTCTCCAAAGTCAATGGCTATATTTGTAGACTTTTAATCACCAATTAAATTGTGATTTTGGGT
This sequence comes from Agave tequilana, assembly GCA_038442645.1. Classification (NCBI taxonomy): domain Eukaryota; kingdom Viridiplantae; phylum Streptophyta; class Magnoliopsida; order Asparagales; family Asparagaceae; genus Agave; species Agave tequilana. The sequence continues at coordinate 48,231 of JAVJIF010019956.1, read as the reverse complement.
CTTCTTCTTCATTTCATGCCAAAGACCTAGAAACATACACGAGTGGTATTATTAGCAGAATTTAATATTAAATAAATGTGAAGATGTGGTATGAAATATGCAGTTTTAGAGACTAATCAGTAACTCAGTCATGTCAAATCTAAGAAAGTAACATTAAAAAGTAGTGAAGTGGGTACTACAATATCTGCGAGAGACTGTGAGACTAAGCTTGGTATTAAGAGATTGGAAACGGAGAAGCCTAAGTTACTGCAAGGCTATGTTGATGCAGACTATGCAGGAGATCTTGATCAGTGAAGATCTATGACGGAATATGTATTCACAATAGTTGAGTGCATCATTATTTGGAAGGCAGAGTTGCAAGATATAATTGTTCTTTCAACGACAGAAGTGGAGTACATGGTTACAGTTGAGATGTCAAAGAGAGCTTTGTGGTTGAGAGGATTGGTTGAGACATTCAATATCATATAGGATTCAGTTTGGGTTCATTGTGACAGCCAGAGTGTTATTCATCTCGCTAAAAATTATAAATATCACAAGCAGATGAAGCACATTAATGTGAAATTTCACAAGATACGTCAGTGGGTCGTGATGATAAGGTGATCGATTTGATAAAGATCAATACGAAAAAGAATCCAGCGGATATGATGATGAAGACCATCTTAGTGGAAAAGTTCATAGCATCTCTAATTTTTACCAAGATTCTCCGAAGGTAAAATGGCGAACAGGCTCTTGGGAGGGAGCCATATGAGGTCACAAAAAGGGAGAAAGAAAGGCGAATGAAGCAGATGCCAATTTCTACGGAGGAACTCAATGAACATGAGTCAGGGTGGAGATTGTTAGTATTTGGAGTGCCTCATATTCATTAGAGAAGAATTCAGATTTTTGACAGTTTTTTAATATGGATCTGTCTCCAATTTTGATTTAGATATGAGTTTCCTATTTCTCTAAGGAGGTGCGGATTTGAGTTTGTGTTAGACTAAGATCATCCCAGGTACCTATATAAACCCCTCAGGAGTGGTCTTTTGAAGGTGTGTCAAGAATTCAAGAGATTCTAGAATTCTACCATTGAGAGTTGTGAGAGAGATCTCATTATAACTCTTGCATTTTCTTAAATAAATATTTCTCTCCTCATCCCTGTGGACGTAGGCACATTACCAAACCACATTAAATCTTGTGTTTCTTGGTTGTGTGATGATTGCTTACTAGTGGTAGATCTTCTATGCTTTCGTTTCCGCTGCCAAGTCTTTGACTTGATGTTCCTCTGTTGTTTGATCGGTGATAGATCATCAATAGATGATGGTCCAAGAAAATTCAATTGAGCAGGAGAAGACGATGGCTTAAAGTAGAAGAAGCAGATTAAGGTGGAGCAGTTTCCTTTCAGACGCTTATAAGTTTTCTTTTCTGAAAGAGTACGAATATGATTCAGATTCTATTCAATGAAGATTTTTTTCTAAATATTGAATAATTTAAAATTCTTCTACATCAAGAAGATCAGCTCTAAATAGGATTGATCAAGATTCTTCAAGTATCTAAAGGGCAAGATCATCTAATAGTCCAAATAGGAGTTGTATTTGTAAAATTCAATAAATAAAGGTTATAACCCAACATTGTAAATAAATTTCAAGTAAAGAAAATCAAAAATAGCTAGGAAAGAGAGGGGCAAGGTTGCATAGAGAGAAGGTATACTCTTGAAATTAGGTCTAGATTTAAGGGAAAGGTGAATACTCTTATGGGATCAAGAGGAAAATTAGATCTTTTTGTATCAAGTTTATTAATAAATTTCTCAAGTTCTCTTCCCGTAGAAGTAGGCCAAATTTGGGCAGAAATCACGTTAAATTCTCGTGTTATTTCTTATTACTCTTCTGTCTAGATATTACTAGTTTGCTTTACAACAATTTTTTTTTGCAAGTATAATCATATTGTCAAGTTCTGCAAACATCAATCTCGGTAGTAACAATTGGTTTCATAGCGCCGATTTGTTACAATACACCTCCCTTGATGCAAAAGAGAGTCAAGGCTCAAAGTCTGCCTTGCTACATGCTAAAGAGACTTAGGTTAAAATCATCTTTCTTAGTTAGTGCTCTATCCTTGATTGAGATTTCATCTCTCAAGTAGATGCTTCTAATGCATCTAAGTAAATCTCTTCTTTAGAATATATTCTGTATTATCCGTCATCTCATCCACATTATCCACACTAATCCAAACTTTTAATTTTTCATCTGTTTTGAGTCTGCAAGGAGATATTAAAGAATAATATTAGATATAAGATTATAATTCTATTATAATTATAACTTGCCTCTTCTAGAGGTTTCTGTATTTCAGAGTTCGTATATATTAGCTTTTCATGTTACATGGTTCTATGCCTATATAACTCAATTATTAGTCTCGTCAATATCATAATTCAATCTCTCAATTGATTTATTAACGAAATAACACAGGGTCTACCGTAGCGGGAGGTAGTAAAATTGCCGCTTTAACCATTCTCCAAGTAAACCACAAAAAAGAGGGTCCTAATCCAGGGCTCAGGTTGGCTCCTTTGCGTGAAGAACCAAGTGATGGTCCTTCGCGTTGTGAGCTATCCTCACAACTGATGGATGACCCAGAACAAGTGAAAGGAAAAAAAAACAAAAACAAAAAAAAATATTTTATAGACCTCATCACAAAGCACATTTTTTTTTCTCTTTCTCGCTCCGAACAGTCCATCGGCTGGGCCCACAACGACGCGAAGGAGCCAACCCGAGCCCCCAAGTCCATATTGATTATATACTGAGAAAATGAGGATGTGAACATTTTATCCAGGAGCTTTTATAGCGTCTAATACTCTTTTGATACTCTTTGAAACCAAGGCCGTCCCTCGAATATCATTTATCTTTCCAATCACGGCCGTCCCTCCAATAAACAATGCAGTCCATGCATGAAATCTATTGTTAGCCCATGGTGCACGTCTCGATCTGGCACGAATCATAAAACAACAAAAGATACAAGTAAGTGGTCTCTCCACAATAATCAAGTGGTCAACTAGGATCCAAATCCAATCGTGACACTATTTAACAAGGACAAGTCACAAGGCCCAAGCGAATATACCATTTATCTTTCCAGACACGGTTGTCCATTGAATAATTATACTAATGAAGTCTGTTACAAGCCCATAGTGTACCTTTCGATCTGGGACGAATCGAACTCCACACAACAAAAGACAGAGTTGAGTAGTCTCTCTACTCCACCATATCAAGTGGTCAATTAGGATCCAATCATGACAGTTGTTGACAAGAACAAGGCACCAAGCAATCAAAAGGTTCGGTGCTCATTCGATCTTTAAAAAGGTCCAAAAAAAAAAATACATATACTGTCAATCTTCTTCCCAAATTCACCAACAAACCCTACCTAGCAAAATGAAGATTGCTGCTGCTCTCCTGCTCACATCTGTCATAGCCGTTGCTGCCATAGCCGTTGCTGCCACAGGCTCAAGCACCCTGCAGTACAAAGCCACCAACAAAGCAACCGGCGAGCCCGGCGGCATTCGCTTCGACAAAGAGATCGGCCTCAACTACAGCAAACAAGTTCTTGCAGCCGCCTCGTCCTTCATCTGGTGCACTCTCGGCCAGGCCAGCCCGCAGGCCCGCAAGAACGTCACGGTCATCACTCTAACAGTCGAGAGCATGTCGGGCATCGCTTACACAATCGGCAACGAGATCCACATGAGCTCCGACTACATTGGAAACTACACGGGCGACGTGAGGACCGAGTTCACGGGGATCATGTACCATGAGACCACCCACGTGTGGCAGTGGTTTGGGGACGGCAAGGCCCCGTCAGGACTGATCGAAGGGATCGCTGATTACGTGAGGTTGAAGGCGGGGTACGCGCCCGCGCACTGGGTGAAGCCTGGGGAAGGAAGGAAATGGGATCAGGGATACGACGTGACTGCTTGGTTCTTGATTACTGCAATGAGAAGAGAAATGGTTTTGTGGCGGAACTCAATGCCCAAGTGAAGAGTGGATACAGTGATGATTGTTTCAAGAAGTTGCTTGGCAAGAGTGTGGATAAGCTCTGGAAGGAATATAAGGCACAGTATGGAGGATGATCTCAGTCAAAAGCTATAGCATTATCCTCTCTTCAGCTCGGGGAGTACTACCATATATGCGTCTTGTGTTTGTTTGTTTTTTTTCTTTCCTTCCCATCTAAAGTTATTTTGTTCCCGTGTTTTGTTCTAATAAAATGCATGATGACTAATGTGAAGAGAGATAATTCTCTCACTTTCTAGTAATAAGAAGTTTGTTTTAGAGATATCAACAACATACCCAAAGTAACGATGAAGATTGAGAATAATATTTTATATTTTAATATGTTTCCGAAAGTCAAACATTTTTATTATTTAATATATTTATTTTTAATAGATATATATTTTTTGAAATGTAATCTGTTGAGAAATAAACTGGCTTTGCTCTGGTACTATCAGCCATGATACCAAAACCTTAAAACTCTTGCCTATTACAAGAAGATACAAAAAAGCTGCAACTCTTTATAGAGCTTCCTCATGAAATCCATGTAAGATCTAGGATCAATCTGACAACTAATCAATATCACCGATCTAATTGGTCAGGTCGGTGAATATCAGGTGGGAGGTTTTCCGTTCAATAGAACGTTTCTTAATTATAGAACCACCTTTCAATTACCTTCCTTGGTTAAATACCAATTAGACTGGTATAAGTCAGTCTCAATATACTGAATATCAGTATAACCCCTGTATAAAGAAAATTAATTCACTTATACAGTACATGGAGTGAGGAACGCTTATAGCGAAAAGACAATTACGTTCCCCGCTACGGTGCTAACGGGTAACTGGACGCTGGTCTCCCAAGATACAATACTCCTTCACGGTATTTGAATAGCACTACCAAATCACCGTACGATCGAACCGTAGTTAACCAGTACCTTCACAGGATTATCAAAGCAGTAGGACCAAGACAAATTTCAGGGAGAATATTTGTCTTTACTTTGGAGGAACACCCAATGTAGAGAAAGAAGGGAGATAAAAGAATATTCTTCTTTGGAAGTCACAGATTCAGACAACAATTCTATTAAAGAATCTGTTGAATTTTTTGAGCCTTCTTTCAGAACGAATCTTCAGAATCCGAATTATTTCTTCTTCACTTTCACTTCGAAATCTGGAATCCAAGTTGCAGACTTTCACTTCAGAATGCAAAAGGAGGGAGAGGGAAAGTTTTTTCGCTGTATTGCTCTGTGTTCTGTGTATTAAAATGGGAGAAAAGGAGCGCTATTTATAGCGCTCTGGGAAGGGCAAATTCGTCCGAACGGTTGCAACGGTTCGGTCTGAAATGTTGCAACGATTCGTTCCAGACAGAAAACGCACAACCGTTGTAACGGTTCGCGGCAGTTTCCTGTCAACCATTGCGCGGGTCTAGGGTAGGGAACCCGAACACGAGCCCGAGCCTCGGTCTCCGGGCTCCGGCCACCGGCACCAGTGCCGGCGCACGTGTGGGCATGGTTTCCCCCTAATCGCGCGTGAAAACTCTAAGTATCCAAAGGGCACACCCTTTGTTCCCATTTTTCTTTATTTAAACACTTCAAACTGCCATCTCATGTTCAATGTGGAACTAAATGCTTTTAACTACCTTTAGTCCCCTTTGGCTTTTGAAATAGGCGAACTTTAGACTTGAATATCTCATTCATTCGAAGTCAGAATTGAACATGTGAATATACCACGTTCATCTCCAATGGAAGGAGAACATACTCCAACCATTATCCAATTGATTCTATCAACGGATCTCGCCGTAATTCAACTCAAAGATTCACATTTATTCTTCATATTTTTCAACAATCCCCCACAATGAATGGAGATTCAAGGAATTGACACGCAAAGAGACTGACTCTATAGTGAAAGGTACTTTAGAAAAGGAACTGCATCAGGATAGGTGAACTAGGTCTTGAACATTCCAAAGCGAATGTTTTATCGGACTTACTGGCTAATCAGTGAACTAAGTCTTGAACTGTTAGCCGTTAGTGTAAGCCAAGTCAACAAGTTTCACACAGTAACTTTTCAAATCAACTTTGGTTCTTGCCTGTGTCAATTTTGGCCCTGAGCATTCTTAGTTTCAGAGAGTATCTTTGGGAATAACAGCCTCCATAGAAATTCTCAAAGAGCCAACCCAGCTCTATACTCACATTGGTGATCGTCCTATTAAGAGTAGTCTACTCTACTCCACTTATTTAGTAACAAGATATAGGCATCATTAAAGCGTTAAGCTTATCCTTAATCCACTTGTAGAAAGCACTTATGTGCACCTTAGGAATGGATTGGAGTCAAGCTCCCAAGTGCTTACTTGCTGAGTCAATCATAACTAGTTTTTCTCTTGAACTTAGTCCGTGGGATCTCCAGTCGCTAAGTGAGGTTTCCATTAAGCTGATTCGGTAAGCTTAGGCTTTTAGACCCATTCCCCTCGATGCGCAGTTTATACGCTCTCCACTTAAACCTTTGATAAACGGATTCACTAAATTATCTTTTGATGAGACAAAGTCAATAGAGATAATTCCATTTGAGAGCAACTGCTTAACGGTATTATATTTACGATGAATATGTCTAGGCTTACTGTTATATATAAAATTTTGTGCCCTAAATATAGCTGCTTGATTATCGCTGTGAATGCGTATAGCGGGCACTAGCTTTGACAATAATGGTATATCTTTCAAAAATTATCGAAGCCATTCTGTTTCTTCTCCGGGCTTATCTAAGTTATGAATTCTGATTCCATAGTGGAACGGGCAATATATGTTTGTTTGGAAGATTTTCAAGATACTGCTGCTCCTCCACGAGTAAATATGTATCCGCTAGTTGATTTTGATTTCTCAGAATTTGCAATCCAATTAGCATCACTGTATCCTTCAAGTACAGGTAGATACTGTCCATATCTCAAGGCATATTCCTTGGTATGTGATACATAACCTAATACTCGTAGTAAAGCAGTCCAATGATCATCACTAGGGTTACTAGTGTATCTGCTTAACTTGCTTATAGCGTAAGTAATATCGGATCTAGTGCAATTCATTAAATACATTAAAATACTCCAACTGACGTACTCCAGTTCCTATATTTTTACGAAGGTGGATGTGTGGAAGAAAAGGATTTGTATTCTTCTTTATCCCATGATCCTTGAATCTTTCTATCATCTTATCCACGTAGCGAGGTTGAGATAGACTGATTCCTTCTGGTGTTCTTGTGATTTTAATTCCTAAAATTACATCAGTAACCCCAGATCTTTCATGTCAAAACTATTGGATAACATTCTTTTAGTGGACTTAATAATTTCAATATTAGTCCCATATATCAAAATATCGTCTACATAAAGACAAACAATGATACATGCATTTTTAACTGTTTTAGTGTAAACACACTTATCGCATTCATTGGTAGTGAATCCATCTTTGATCATGACACTATCAAATTTTTCATGTCATTGTTCTGGAGCCTGCTTTAGACCGTATAAGAATTTAACCAATTTACATACTTTGTGTTCTTGGCCCTTAACTATAAATCCTTCAGGTTGCTCCATATATATTTCTTCATTTAATTCACCATTTAAGAATGCAGTCTTGACATCCATTTGATGGATATCTAAGTTGTGCAATACCGCAATTGCAATTAACATCCAAATGGAGATTATTCTTTTTACTGGTGAATAAGTATCAAAGTAGTCAAGTCCTTCCTTTTGTCGATAGCCCTTGGCTACTAATCTAGTCTTGTATTTATCGATAGATCCATCGGGTTTTAATATTCTTTTGAAAATTCACTTACACCCAATTGGTTTACTGCCAGGAGGCAAGTTTGCCAATTCTCAAGTATGATTACTTAGTATGGATTCTATTTCACTATTTATACCTTCTTATCACATTTGTGCTTTTAGGGTAGACATAGCCTCTTTAAATGTTTGAGGCTCGCTTTCAATAGCATATGCTATGAAATCTGGATCAAAAGATTTTGAGATTCTAGATCTCTGACTTCTTCTTGGTTCAATTTTCGCATTAACAATTGGTTCCTCGGGCTTTCGTCCCTGAACGCCATCTCATGTGTTCTTTTCCAGAAGTCTTATCTGTTTCTCGTTTGTATGGAAAGATGTCTTCAAAGAGCACAAAATCTATAAATTCGATAATCATGTTTACATGAATATCTGGTATTTCTGATTTATGAACCAGAAATCTGTAGACACTACTATTTAAGGTATAGCCTATGAATATGTAGTCCATAGTTCTTGTTCCCAACTTAGTCTTTTTAGGCAATGGTGCTAGTACCTTTGCAAGCCATCCCTATTTTTGAGGTAATGGTAGGAAGCTGTCCTTCTATGCCATAACTCAAATGGTATAAGACCAAGTTTCTTGTGGGGTACTCTGTTTAGAATATAATTTACAGTTAACGGAGCTTCCTCCACAAATTCTGCGGAGCTCCAGAACTTACGAGCATGGAATTGACCATCTCCTTCAAAGTTCTGTTCTTCCGTTCAGTAAGTCTATTTTGTTGAGGAGTATATGGTGCTGTAGTTGATGTATTATACCAAATTTAGCACATAACTCACTAAAATCATTTGATTCATATTCTCTGCCTCGATCAGATTTTAGAATCTTGATATTCTTATTGAGTTAATTCTTAACTTCGGCTTTATATGTTATAAATATATTCATTGTCCCATCCTTACTGTTAGAAGATACACATAACCGTATCTTGTACAGTTATCAATAAAAGTATTAAAATACTTTTTCCCGCTTCTAGTTGGTGTAAACTTCAAGTCACACAAATTGCTATGAATTAACCCTAAAAGTTCTGTATTTCGATCAATTGAGTAAAATGAATTTTTCGCGAACTTGCCTCAACACAAATCTCACACTTGCAAATTTCTTTCAAGTTAAGTTTAAGAATATATCCTAGATTAGATAAGTTTTTTAAAGACTTGTAATTTACATGCCCTAATCTAGCATGCCATAAAATAGGAGACTCAAGCAAATAAACAGAAGATTTTTCTATATTAGAAGCTTAGGGTATAAATACACAGATTTTTGTCCACAACTGCAACATTGGCCTTAAAAAGGCCATCAACAAGATAAACCTTATCCACATACATCCCATCCTTCGTAAGTACAAATTTATCTGATTAGAAAATCATTCTAAATTCTTTCTTACTAAGTATTGATCCAGAGATCAGATTCTTGCAGATATCTGAAACATGTAGCACATCGTTCAGAGTAAGCTCTTTCCCAGATGTCCACTTCAGGATGATCTTTCCTTTTTTCTCAACCTTGGAGACGGCTGAGTTTTCATGAAGAGTTACTTATCTTGCTCTAATTTTTGATATTCAGAGAATAATAAATTTCTCAAAGCATATGTGCCGAGTAGCCCCAGTGTCTACCCACCAATCCTTATTATTGGTCGTCAAATTCACTTCCGACACCACAGCTGAAAGGCTTAGCGATGCATGGTCGGTCAGGTTTGCCTGTGAATGGTTCTTCTTGTTCTTTTTGAGACGGCTGTGACATTCATTCACCTTATGCCCTTCTTTGTTGCAGATGTTGCAAGTTTCCTTGAAGCGCATGTTCATACCTTCTTAGACCTTACCTTTGTACCCTTGGGCAGTCTTCTTCCGCTTTAAGCCTTTAGAAGTAGACGCTTTCCCCTTTGAGTCTTCAATCACATTGGTCTTGGCTTCATAGGAGTTCTTATTGCTCCTTTTCTCGGACTTTCGATTGTCCTCCTCAATTCGAAGCCTCACAATGTGATCTTCCAACTTCAGCTCCTTGCTCTTATGCTTCAGGTAGTTCTTGAAATCTCTTCACGCAGGTGGGAGTTTCTTCACAATAGTAGCAACCTGAAAAGTTTCAGATAGATTCATACCTTCGCCCCTATCTCATGCAAGATAAGTTGAAATTCTTGTACCTGACTGATTACAGTCTTGTTGTCCACCATCTTATACTCCAAAAATCGTCCTACGATGAACTTCTTGGTACCGACATCCTCAGTCTTGTACTTCTTATCAAGACTGACCCATAACTTCTTTGCCGTTGTGATTGGACTATAGACATTGTAAAGAGAGTCATCCAATCCATTTAAAATATAGTTTCAACAGAGGAAGTCACATTGCGTCCATGCATCAACTGCAAGGACTAAGTCCCGATCAGTGCGGGTTCTGGTGGATCCTCTTGCAGGAATTTGACCAAATGCAGAGTGGTCAAGTAGAAGAGCATCTTCTGTTGCCACCTCTTGAATTCTGTGCCATCGAATTTTCCTGGCTTCTCCAGCTTCGGGTTAAGAAACAGAGCAGGTATCAAAGTTTGAATCTGCATATTTGGTGCCTTACTTGAGCTGTCTTGATTAGTCTTAGACATTTTCTGCAATTTCAAGTCGAACAGAAGTAAGTAACTTCAATACTTTAATTGTCTTAAGATTGTTAGATCTAGGATCAATCTGACAACTAATCAATGTCACCGATCTAATTGGCCAGGTCGCTGAATATCAGGTGGGAGGTTTTCCGTTCAATAGAACGTTCCTTAATTATAGAACCCTTTCAATTACCTTCCTTGGTTAAGCACTAAATAGACTGGTATAAGTCAGTCTCAATATACTGAATATCAGTATAACCCTTGTACTGAATAAAGAAAACTAATTCACTTATACTGTACTTGGAGTGAGGTACGCTTATAGCGAATCTCCTTAAGACAATTACGTCCCCCGCTACGGTGCTAACGGGTTACTGGACGCTGGTCTCCCAAGATACAACCTCCTTTACGGTATTTGGATAGCACAACCAAATCACCGTACGGTCGAACCATAGTTGATCAGTACCTTCACAGGATTATCAAAACAGCAGGACCAAGACAAATTTCAGGGAGAATATTTGTCGATAAATTTCAGGGAGAATATTTGTCTTTACTTTGGAGGAACACCCACTATAGAGAAAGAAGGGAGATAGAAGAATATTCTTTTTTGGAAGTCACAGATTCAGACTACAATTCTATTAAAGAATCTGTTGAATTTTCTGAGCCTTCTTTCAGAACGAATCTTCAGAATCCGAGTTACTTCTTCTTCACTTTCACTTCGGAATCCGAAATCCGAGTTGCAGACTTTCACTTTAGAATGCAGAAGAAGGGAGAGGGAAAGCTTTTTCGTTGTATGCTTTGTGTTCTGTGTGTCTTAAAATGGGAAGCGCTCCGGAAGGGCAAATCCGTTCGAACAGTTGCAACGATTTGGTCCAAGTGATCTGCTATAACCATACCCGTGGACCCGGTTCAAAAAGAACCGAACCAAGTAGGGAACCTGAACTCGCGCCGGTGCCGCGTGTGGGCATAGTTTTCCCCTAATCGCGCGTGAAAACTCCAAGTACCCAAAGGACACACCCTTTGTTTTCATTTTTCTCTATTTAAACACTTCAAACTTTCATCTCATGTCCAATGTGGGACTAAATACTTTTAGCTACCTTTAGTCCTCTTTTGACTTTTGAATTAGGCGAACTTTAGACTTGAATATCTCATTCATTCGAAGTCGGAATTGAATATGTGAATATACCACGTTCATCTCCAATGGAAGGAGAACATACTCCAACCATTATCCAATTGATTCTATCAAAGGATCTCGCCGTAATTCAACTCAAAGATTCACATTTAATTCTTCATATTTCTCAACAATCCAACATCTTCCATAATACTAGAACTTAATTTCTATTCAACAAACTCACATAAAAATAAATATAAAGAGGACTCAATTGTTGGAAATTTGGGTCGAACAAATAGACTCACACAGGCTATACATAGAGATGGTGTTGAGTTTATATAAAGATTTGGGCTAGTTCACGTAACAGACTAGTTTTTTGGGATGGTGCCCGAGTCCTTACATCATTTGAATTAACATTCAAATCCGATCTAAAGGAAAACCAAAGGTTTTCAAACTCCATCGCATAAATCTAAAGTGGCTGTCCTTTTCCATTACATTACACTAATAAATTTTGCTTGAATTTTCAGATCTACGATGCATTTCGCACTGCTAGGTTGGTTCTTATTGCAAATTAGGTATTCCAAGTCGCTTAGAGCACTTATCTAACCCCTCAAACACATGGTGTCCTCTAGTTTCCATACACACAGGTCAATTGCAAGTGGAAAAAAATTTCTTATCGGGAGAAAAATTTTCCATGGGGCGCCATCAACGTGGTTGATAGGAATCGAACTCAAGAACATTACTTAGAACAGTAATGCCACGATCATCCCATCTTGGTCATATTCCTAAAGTTACATGAGGAGAAAGATGGGTAAAGAGCAAAGAACAACGAAATAATTCCTTGCATAGAGCTTCCTTAGTTGGAAAAGACCAGTACTCCTGCCCAACATTCTTGTTACAAAACCAAGGCCTGGCCTATCTACAATTAACTCCTCTACATGGCTCAACTTCATTTATTAGATAGCACTGGTCCCAACTCAAACCCATCATAATTTACAAGGACAATGGTGTACTTCTTCCATTGAAATACTAGAAATTCTTACTGATTTCTATAAAAGACTCTTGCAGCTTCCTCCAATGTCCCACCAGGACAATGAAGCTCTACAATCTATTTTAAATTGTGTTAACAGACATGTGATATATTGTATCTACACATGTATACTTTTCTTATATTCTTCTTTTCACTTTTATATATATATATATATATATATATATATATATATATATATATATATATATATATATATATATATATATAGGGCTTACTGTACCTCAGTCTGCAGGCTGAGAGAGTTTTCTCAGCCTGCGGGCGTGGCAACATCACCGCCCCACATCTGTAAAAAAATTTGGCGGACAAAATCCTGTAAAATCCCGCCCAATTAAATGCAAGTCACCTCAACATTGTATTTTCCGAAAATACCCTCCCTCACAACATTTTACCTTATTGTAAAAAAATTGTCTTCCAAAACAATTTACAGCTCTAAAACTTCAACCGGCGGTTCTAATCCAATTAGTTCTTTTCCTTCAAAAATTTGATCCGTTTTTTAAAAAACATATTTGCAACTGATGGCGCCTAAGAAATCATCCGTCGAAAAAGGTACTACAAAAATTATATTTTCAAAAAATTTTAGGGTTTGTGTATTTTAATAGTTTTAAATTTTTTCAAGATTTATTTCTGAAGCCGCACGTTTTTTTAATTTTTTTTAAATATTGGAACCATGGTCGCAATTAAGAAAGAGATTTTCAAACTTGAGACGATAAAGGTCCTATTTTTTAAAAGTTTTTATTATTTACTTCTATTTTTACTGTGTCGCAGTTCAGATCTGTGCGACTTTGGAATTTTTTTTTTTTTACCTTTCCTTGTAGACGAATGCGACGTAGGTCGCAGTATATGAAACTTACTTTTTTTTCTTACATACTGACGACATGGGGTCGCAGTTGTTTAAATAAGAGTTGTAGTCTCAAGTCTTCACCAAGGTCGCAGTTCATTTTAAATAATATATTTTTATCAAACTTGTGTCGCAGTTGTTTCTGTTTGAACTGTAGTCCTATGCGACCTTGGTCGCAGTGTAGTCCTGGTTCTAGTTGTTTTTTTTTTGCAATGCATGACTGCGACCGAGGTCGCAGTTTATTAAAAAACAAATATGCTTTTTATTCCCTTATAATTTTTAAATAATCATTGGTCTAAAGTGTTTAATTTTTCTTCCTACGTAGGTAAACAACAGATACAGGTTCGTCCTCTGAGATCAAGCATAAAACCAATGTGCCAGTTAATGAAGAAATTTAAGAAGTACATACAGGCTGATTTCGTAGAGGCGATGAAGAATACCCCATTTGGCCCAATCTTCATGGCGTTCTACAATGAAGAATTTGGTGCTGAAAAGGCTCTAAAATCAAACGTTGCCGTACTACGTATTTTAGACAAGTATGACAGGAATACAAAGACCTTTACAATTGGGGGCAAAGAGATTGAGTTAACAGTGGAGGATGTTGCCCTAACTTTTAGTCTACCTGTCAATGGGGCAGATTTTGTGATGAATAAGACATGTACGATGAAAGATAGAGGGGTTATAAAAATTTTTTTCCCAATATAAAGAAGATCACAAAAGTATCTATTGAAGATGCTTTGGATGATCTTCTTGTCAAGAGAAGGAAGAGGGATATATTAGATGTGACACCGGATGAACAATCTGAGCAGCAATTGTCTATAAATGAAATTATAAGAGACATAAATAGACTTGCAGCTCAAAACTTTACCACATTAGTCATCCTGTACATGTCGGCCACGCTTTTCTTCTCTGGCAGTAAATGCACGGTGTCGTGGTATATTGTGGAACAGATTGCCAATATGCAACTGATGAGGACAATATGCTGGGCAAAAGCTGTTTGGCAATTCCTGATTGACTTAATGGACATCTTCAGGCAAACCACGTACGAGCTGTAAGGATGCTCCGTGCAAATTATTGTAAGTAGAAATCTCAAATTTAGCCAACATTGTATGAAATTTACCCATAAATTGAGAAAATTTGTAAAAACTAATTTAATTTTTCATTTTTGCAGTATTGGCTGTGTGAGAGGGCACCTATTTTTGAGCAGAGGTCTGGTTTGGAGGAAAAAACCCCACGCGCAGTAAGATGGGATCTCCAAAATATTAGCAGATCTCTACTTGAAGTTAATCTAAAAAAGATTGACAGCAATATTGTAAGTTAAACTTCTTTTTATGTGTAGTACAAATAAAATGCGACCATAGTCGCAGTATTGAGCTGCACCTTTCGCAGTTCGTTTTGTGCCTGGCAAATAATGTGCGACCATGGTCGCATTCTCTTGAAAATACCCTTTTCAACAGAATTGCGACCATGGTCGCAGTGTTGAGCTGCATGTCTTGGCAGATAAATTTGTGCACGACAAATATACTGCGACCATGGTCGCATTTTTATCCAAAATATTTCATAAATAAACTGCGACCATGGTCGCAGTGTTGAGCTGCATGTCTTGGCAGATAAATTTGTGCACGACAAACATACTGCGACCATGGTCGCATTCTTATCCAAAATATTTCATAAATAAACTGCGACCATGGTCGCAATATCATTATTTCATTGTTTTATTTTTAGCTTACCTTTTTATGTTTATTTTCAGATTTTGAGTCGAATGGCCAACATCTCTAATGCTGAAAAAAATATGGTTGGCCTTCCTGTTGAAGGGGAAGAGGATGAGGAAGAAGAAGTAGCAGAAGATGAAGGTGAAGATGAAGAAGAAGAAAAAGAAGAAGAAGAAGGTGAAAGTGAAGGAGATGAAGGAGGCCATATATGTAATGAGGCTGACATCCCGGCTGAAAAGGAGCCAGAACCGGCTGAAACGAGTGAGAAAGAACCAATTTTTGAAGGTTATTTGCCACCTCCACTGGATGTTCAAGCAGAAGAAATAAAACAATTGAGGTCTGAAAATCAGCACTTGAGAGATTATGTTTCTCAGCTTGAAAAAAAGATTGAAAATATGGAGACTGAGAAAAGACTCAAGGCTGAATTAAAATTAAAAAGGAGAGAAAAAAAAGAGAGAAAAAAAAACAAAAAAGGCATCAGAGGAAATTAAAGGTTAAAGAAGAGGAAGAAGAAGAGCTGCTGAGAGCAGCCGCTGCTGCGAAGAAGAGAAGGAGAAGAAGAGGGAAGAAGAGAAGGAAAAGGAGAACAGGAGGAGAGAAGTGGAGGAGAATAGAAGAAGGGAAGAGGAGGAGAATGAAAGGAGGAAGAGGGAAGAGGAAGAGAAAGAGAAGGAGAAGAAGAGGGAAGAAGAGAAGGAAAAGGAGAACAGAAGGAGAGAAGTGGAGGAGAAGGAGAAGAAGAATAGAAGAAGGGAAGAGGAGGAGAATGAAAGGAGGAAGAGGAAGAGGAAGAGAAAGAGAAGGAGAAGAAGAGGGAAGAAGAGAAGAAAAAGGAGAACAGGAGGAGAGAAGTGGAGGAGAAGGAGAAGGAGAATAGAAGGGAAGAGGAGGAGAATGAAAGGAGAATGAGGGAAGAAGAGGAGAAGGAGAAGAAGAGGAGGGAAAAGGAGGAGCAGGAGAAGGAGAAGAGGAGGAGGGAAGAGGAGGGGCAGGAGAGGAGGAGGAGGGAAGAGGAAGAGAATGAGAAGAAGAGGAGGAAGGCGCAGATGGAGAACAAAAGAATGAAGGAGCAGATGGAGAAGCAGGCTGAAGAGGAGAAGAAGAAAAAACTGGAAGATGATAAAATCATAGGTTCTAAGTCTATTTTAAATATTACTGGAGAAGATGTGCCAAGTTTTTCTCTGAATATAAGTCAAATGACTCAAGAAATCCAAAGAGATAGAGCTTCTGAAAAAGAAATTCAAGAACATACTCCGCCTCAGAAGCAATCCTCAAAAGAAGCTGTTTTGGAAACCTCTAAAGGAACAATAGAAAGGGGAGTCAAAGAACGCAAGCGCGCTGAAAGAGATCGCGATGACTCCGACTTTGTTTATCCAAAACAGAAGAAGAAAAAAAATAAAAATCCTCTTCCACAGCCTGCGGCTCCGAGTTCTACCGCTGGTTTCGGCGACAAAGAGATTTCCTCTACTGAGCCAAAATCGAGAGAATTGACCGAAACCACATCATACAGAATTCTGCAGCCCCATCAACAAGCTCTTATAAATCATTTCTTCGACAAGTCCTACTCTGAGTAAGTTAATTCATATCAAAAAATTTCTGTTATACCTTTATATAAGAACAATTAAATTACTAACTTTGTTTTGAATATCTTGCAGTTCTACTGCGTATCAGGATACCGATAATGCAATCATCATTTCAAGGAATGACATTGAGGACCTGATGTTCAGTAGAGACTTAGATGCAAATGTCATTCATTTCTACATGCAGCATCTTGAGAAAAGAGAAAGATTAAAAAGCATATTCTTCCGAAGCGAAGCTTGGGTAAAAATCTACTTTCTCCTTTACGGTTTAATGTAATATCAACTCTGGAACAGATTACTAATATTCTCTATCTCTGTGTAGGCATAAATCATGTACTGCGACTAAGGTCGCAGTGTATAATTAAAATGTACTGCTACTAACACATGTACTGCGACTAAGGTCGCAATTTATAATTAAAATGTATTGCTACTAACTCAGGTACTGCGACAGCTGCGACCTGCGACCAAGGTCGGAACTGTGACCAAGGTCGCAGTGTATAATTAAAATGTACTGCTACTAACACATGTACTGCGACAAATGTAACAGCTGCGACCTGCGACCAAGGTCGGAGCTGCGACCAAGGTCGCAGTTTATAATTAAAATGTACTGCTATTAACTCATGTACTGCGACTAAATAATATACTGCGACTAAGGTCGCAGTTTATAATTTTTTGTTATATTTTAAATTCATTTTGTATTTGATATAAATTTTTTTTTCTTGTCCGCAGCACGGTGTTGTAAATAAAATTGAAGATCTGGAAGGTCATTTCATCAAGCAGAAGCTGTTGAAAAACTGGACAGCTGACGTGCAGTACATGTTCTTCCCGATCAATCACAAACATAGTGCCGACGAGCCGGGATTTCACTGGACCTTGTTGGTATTCGATTGCTCCATAGAAGAGTGGATTTTTTACAACTCTTTGGTCCCAGCTGACAAAAAAGGTAGTATAACAAAGCTTTACCAAAGAGATGCAAGAATAATGGTGAGTTGAAATTTAATATTTTGATTACTGAAAACTTGCAATTAATTTGATTAATACTAATTTTTGTTCCTATTGACATTGCAGAAAGAAAGATTATTAGAGATTTTTGAGATTCATTCCAAAAAATTAATGAGAAAAATTAAAATAAAATACGCAAAATGCCCCAACAAGCAAACAGGTATATAAATTTTTGACATCTAATTTCATTTCATATTTTCTACTTTTTTTTAGTACAAAAACTAATTTCATTTAATGATTGCTCTATGGAAATTTCAGTGTTGATTGCGCTATATATGTATGCAAGTACATGGAAAGCATAGCGTCTGGCTATCATCTATCAGCTGCTGATGCTGTTACGGTTGCTGGTGTACAGAAACTAAGAAGTGAGCTTGCATACATGATACTTGCAGATATAGAGAAGAGTTGGGATGAAGAAACAGACATTATACGACATACGACATATGAAGACTGATCTCCGTGCAAATTATTGAATTAACACAATTTTTTTTATAAATGTAAAAAATATTTCAAATGCAATTCATTGCATAATTTTTTTGTTGTATTGATTTAATTTATACACAGTTCTATACATTTATATATTATAAGTTCCATTGATTATTTACAGTTTTCATTTTTACAACTTGGCTTTTACTATTGCGTACTGATGTTAGAAACAAACATGCCTTCAGTAATTGTGTTAATCAACAACACTGCGACCTTCGTCGCTATGCGTGTTAATATTAAGGAAACACCTACCTAACGTACAGCGACTTAAGTCTTCACCATCTCAAAATTCTAAAAAGAAGGTTGCGACTTTGGTCGCAGTTGATAGCCGCAGCCTTAGTAAAATACAATGCGACTTTGGTCGCAGTTGATGGCGGCAATGTTTTAATCAACAACAACACTGCGACCTTGGTCGCTATGCGTGTTAATATAAAGGAAACACCTACCTAACGTACTGCGACCTAAGTCACAGTACATGTAGTGCGACCCTAGATTGCAGTTGCTGGCCATCTTTATCAATAACAACACTGCGACCTTGGTCGCAATTAACCATGTACACTGCGACCAAAGTCTCTGACTACATTATGTACAAAAAAAATTAAACTATAAAGTAGAATTTTGTAGCATTAAAACTTTAAAGTACAAGTACATACAAAAATAATACAGTAGAAATCAAAGAATGATAATAAATCTGATTATAATTACACGCCAGTGTCAGAATGCGACTTAATCTCTCTACACTGTGCGACCCTGGTCGCACTTCATAAAAAATTGAAGTCTTTGGTCCTTCAAGATGGAGGCAACCCAAACCTACTTCTTCTGCCAATAAAAAAAATAAATAGTAAGAATTTTAAAGATTAATCGTTATAAAAAAAATGATTAACAGGTTTAATGTAATATACCATTAACGGACAACCAGTCCTGTAATGGCCCAGCTCTTGGCAGTTACCACATCTTCGATGCTTAACTTCCTTCTGATATATAGAATCTTCAAAACCAGACTTAAGCCTGGATGCAACTCTAGGTCTCCCCTTGGTTGGTACAGGACCAATTGGATCACGTATATTCAATTCTTCACCATCTCGCAATATGACAACGGATCCACTGGAACCAACGGCAGTCTTAGGATGTGATGAATGATCATTTCCTGACATTGCTCTGTATTCTCTAGTTGTATTTTGGGCAAAACTTTTCAAAACTCCCTCCAACTTTGAAATATTTTCATCAGAATCAGCGACCATGTCCAAAATTGCATTAAATTTTGAACGAACTGTCCACAATCTAGCCGTCCGTGGAGTGCCTTGACTGGGAAAAGGCCTCATGCCATTTTCAATTGCAACGTTTTTGTAACGAGCATCCAACCTCCATCTCTGAAGTATATATGATTCCGGTATATGTGTAACGTGATTGCGCCACAAAATACACAGAATATGTCTACATAGGATACCCTCTGTTTCAAATAACGAGCAACTGCAAGAAACATGAAGTTCCTCTCGCTTATCATAACTGACCTTTTCCCAACTGTCTTTGATTCTGAAAAATTACCAACCAAATATGTTGATCCAGGTTTGTCATGTTCCACCTCTTCTGAAAACAGTGTCATTACTACTGCCCATTCCTTTTGGAAAAACTGAAAAATCTTAGGTGTATACAACTTCGATACCTGTATCTCATATGAATTGGATGTACAATTGGGCACAGAATTCAAACCTCTAAAATCTTGAAGAGATTCAGATGCAAGACGGGAAGCAACGGCTTTATCATATTGGTGAACAAATTCCACTAGTTTAGTGTTTGAGTTAACAAAACCATCAAAGAAGGAATTAATACTCTCGGACCTCTGACTAGTTGTCATTCCAACACAGAAAACATCCTTGAGATATGCATTAACCCAATGTCCACGAAGCCTGTACATCTTCATCAACCAACTGTCATCTTCTTCTTCTAACTGATATTTTTCACTCATCAGACGCCATCGTTCCTCACAAGTGCTTATATCGCGGGAGGTGTACCAAGCATGGAAATCGGAGACCATATCTTCTCCATACTTGTTAGCCATTGGGATTTGTTGCTCGGCAATATGTTTCCGTACATGCCAGAAACAGTAACGGTGTCGAGACGTCGGGAAAACAATCTTGATGGCCTCACCAATCTGCGCATCCTGATCAGTAATAATCAGCTTCGGTTCAACTCCATGCATGCACTTGAGCCATTTTTGAAATAATCAAACAAAAGTATCCCTCTGCTCATCAGCAAGCATTGCACAGCGAACAAAATTGACTGCCGGTGATGATTTACTCCAGTGAATGGAGCAAATGGCAAGCTCAAGTGATTAGTTCTGTATGTGGTGTCAAAAACAATCATATCACAGAAGCTCAGATACGAGGAAATAGCTCTTCCATCAGCCCAAAAAATGCTTCTAAGTGTGCCCGCGTTATCAACTTCACTTGAAAAGAAGAATTCTGGATCGGTCTCGGCTTTCTCTTGAAAATATTTGATAATAGCAATAAACTCATAACCGCAGTTATTTCTACGTTGACGAGTGAAATCAATAACTTGTTGAGGGCGCACTTCTTCACAGCCTTCTCCCTGGCTCATTGCATTAACAGCGCGAGAAATATTTGAAGGCCGCATTCCAACATCAACCAGATTGCTCATAATGCTTCTGCTAATTGTTGAACGATGAGTCTGGTGAGAGTAATGGTGATGTACCTTATCGGGCTAGACAATTCATGTGAATGAGTATCAACAAATTTTGTGATAACCCAATATCGAGTTGAGTCCAAAAATAAACGAAGACGGATATGCATCTCAGCAGGACAAGCTACTCTAGTGTTAACTCGACGATGCACTGTAAGCCCCTCTTGTCTTTTGTCACACAACTTCTTCAGACCTTCCTTGTTGCAGCAAAATTTTCTGCAAATAATCTCATGAGGAGGCTTCCGTGACTTATCTGTACTTTTCTTCTCACGCTAAAACCTCTATTCCTTGCAAAACAATTGTAGAAATTATATGCTTTCATATGCGACAGGAACTGTTTCCCTATAAACTTATCTGAGCTTCCAGACATTTCTGTATGTGCATTCATATTCTACAAAAAGAATTTACACGAATTAAATGAATATAAATATTTATTAGATATCACTGTATTCTAAAATATAAGTTATATAAATGCGACCAAGGTCGCATAAGAGATGAAAACAATTTACTTCTTATCAGCTGTTGCGACCAAGGTCGCAGTTATCCGTATGAGAAGAAATCTATATTACTTCTTACTAAAGACTGTGACCTAAGTCGCAGTAAATAAAAATAAGATTTCACATACGACATGAAATCTATAATACTCCTTATTGAAGACTGCGACCTAAGTCGCAGTAATCAGTATGTGAATAAATCTATATTATTCCTTACTAAAGACTGCGATCTAAGTCGCAGTTATCCGCATGTGAAGAAATCTATATTACTCCTTACTAAAGACTATGACCTAAGTCGCAGTTATCCGTATGTGAAGAAATATATATTACTCCTTACTAAAGACTGCGACCTAAGACGCATACCCTAGAAAAAAAGAATTCACAGCCGGAGATTATTTTCAAATAAGATTGCGACCGAATATTAAAACGGTCGCAGTACCTCATAGTCTACAGAGAAAACATTAAATATTTAAGAAATTATTTTAAAATATATATAAACAATTAAAACCTGTTGATCGGCATGCAGAGATGTCAACCCTTCAAGATTTTCAATATTCTGAGAGAAAGTAGAACCAGATGCAATATCTTCCATATTAAGATCGCCGGTATACTGCTCAGACGTCGACATTAAATATTTTGCAGAAAAAAATTGATCTGAAAAGATTTTATATTTTCAGAAAAAAGTTTATCGCAGACTGAAAAGGTGAAACTAGATCTTTCAAAAAGAGGTCAGGAAATAGGGTGAAAAGTAATTTATATAGAATATCCTATAAAGAGCGGCAAAAAAAAGGGGGGGAAATAATAATAAACAATAAGGAAGGGAACCAAAAAGAGTTGCTTTTCATAAGGGGTATTTGGTAATTTAACAGTCACCTAAAAGCGTGCCGCGAGTCAGTGAGGTGACAATTTGAGCCACGTCACCGCAGGCTGAGAGAGTACTCTCAGCCCGCGGGCTGATATACATTTCTCTCTCTCTCTCCTCTCTCTCTCTATATATATATATATATATATATATATATATATATATATATATATATATATATATATAATATATATATATATATATATATATATATATATATATATATATATATAGGGCTTACTGTACCTCAGCCTGCAGGCTGAGAGAGTTTCTCAGCCTGCGGGACGTGGCTGAATATATGCCACACATCGGTCGCAGAGTGTGGGCGCCAAAAAAATCAAAAAAATCCCGCCTAAACAATCGTGAAACAAATTGACAAAAATACCCCTTTTATATGACGACGGCGACTTCTAGCATTGAAAAGTAAAAAAAATATTCCATGGTCGCATACTTAATACAGAATAAAGAATACTGGAGGAAACATGCTATCGTATAGCAATGCGACCTCCTTCAGTACTGCGACCAAAGTCGCAAACTTCTTTCTCATTACGATGGTGATGACGAGGATTAGAAGTTTTAAAAATTGTATTTTGTTTTTTTTTAAATATATATAAATCTGTTTTCTAAAGTTAATTGTGTGAATTACATTTTTTACTACTATGTCTTGGTTGAAAAATGCTGTACAATTGTTACAAACCTTCATTTTAAAAATTTTACGCTAAACGAATATACTGCGACCATGGACGCAGTTAATAATTATATTACTTCACCCTTATAAATTTTTAAAATGAAAGGTTGCGACATTGGTTGCAGTTGCTGGACACAGACTTAATAAATAAACTGCGACCTTGGTCGCAGTTGCTGGACTTTAGTCTTAATCAACAACAACACTGCTACCTTGGTCGCAGTTTCTGACCGTAGTCTTAATAAAATAAACGACCGTAGTCTTAATAAAATAAACTGCGACCTTGATCGCAGTTGTTGGTATTTAGTCTTAATAAAATACACAGCGACCTTGGTCGCAGTTGCTGGTCTTTACTCTTAATCAACAACATCACTGCGACCTTGGTCGCAGTTGGTGGTCTTTATAAATAATCAACAACAACACTGCGACATTGGTCGCAGTTGATGGCCGCAGTCTTAAAAAAATAATCTGCAATCTTGGTCGCTATTGCTGGTCTTTAGTCTTAATCAACAACAACACTGCGACGAGGTAAACAACAACACTGCGACGAGGTGACACGTCACCGCAGCTGTCACGCCCCGCTTCCCAAAATACGCTGGAGCGGAGACGCGACACGAGTCGGCGACGCATATACGCAAGGAAAATCCCTCACGTATACGCGCTAAGCCTTAAGTAACCCGAAACAAGCTATAAATCTAAACTGTAATGAATACTGAATACTGCAATGCTACATATATGTAGGCTGTCTAAAAATCACCAAGACAAGCCACCAAAACACAGAGATCCAAGATCCAGGCGCAAGGCTAAATGTGACAATCAAGACGCGAGAGATAGCCCGCGTCTCAGCATCAAGGCGCGTCAGCCCGAAGCCCGCGTCTCAGCATCAAGGCGCGTCAGCCCGAAGCCCGCGTCTCAGAATCAGGGCGCGTCAGCCCGAAGCCCGCGTCTCAGCATCAAGGCGCGTCAGCCCGAAGCCCGCGTCTCAGCATCAAGGCACGTCGGCCCGAAGCCCGCGTCTCAGCATCAAGACGCGTCGGCCCGAAGCCCGCGTCTCAGCATCAAGACGCGTCGGCTCGACACCCACGTCTCGGTTGCAACTACCCCGATTATGGCGCCATCCACCGCCCATGTAGCGGGGAAGTTGGCCCTCATCGTGGAGCACTTTTAGGGGGCACGATCACCCCTAAAAACCCTATAAATAGTCCCGTCACTATTGAAGGAACGAGGAGAATTAACAACAACAACAACAAGAGAGGACGTCGACGATTATCGGGCAAAAGAGAGATCATCGACAGAGAGAGAGAAAACCCTTCAGCGAGCTTACTGAGTACTAGCCGCTCTTCGCCTACCTCCTCTTCTAGAGTTTTGGTAGACGGAGCTGAGTTACTCCCTCTACCGACCGAAGAGAAGATCCCCGACGGTCCGAACAGTCATCCGGTCAACGGAGAATAAGATTCACTCTCCACCGCCACACGAAGAACCCAGCACTAAACAAAGGGGGAATTCAAGATTCAATATTCCCCCTCCCTTGTAACCGGAAGATTAAGCCGGCTGTAATCTTTTCCATCTGATTCCAGGAAACGTTACACCAGCCAACCCCTCTCCGTGTCAAACAAGAGATGGCGACTCCGCTGGGGAATACTTTCGTCACTGACGAACAGATCGTGGCGCAGGATGATGTTCTCCGTAAGGGGAAGATGGTCGAAACACTCGTTGTCGAGTTCGACCAGGCGAAGTATGAAGAGTTCCTCTCTTCTGGCTCCAAGAGCCCAAAGACCCGCGTCTGCCGCAGGGTCTCAACTGAGAAGCTACCCGAAGCCCAATCTGAGGCTCTGCCGGGTGCCGATGCCCACTGTGCCGAGACAAGACCACGCGCCAACGCCTCCTAGAAGGCCCGCGTGACCTCAGGCACTGCTGTTGCGATCAACCGCGTCGCACAGAACACACGCGCCAACGCCTCCCAGAAGGCCCGCGTGGTCCCAGGCACCACTGCTGCTGCGATCAACTGCGTCGCGCAGAATACCCGCGTCAACGTCTCTCAGGAGACCCGCGTGGTGAACACTCTTGGTTCTATAAACTAGGATGTTGTTGGTTTCTCTCCACCTCCTCGACGCAATCGGGATGCTGAGCGTCGACAGAGGAGACGCGCGCGTCAACTCCAAGTCGGAACCGTTGGTTGTCTGACTGGGGGTGGACGCGGCGTACAATCCGATGCCTTGCCCGCACCTCGTCCAGTGCGTGAGATCCGCGTTTGGCGACCCAAACGCGAGACCCCTCAAGTTGAGTCCTCTGAGGACCAACTCATCAAACGCCAGGGTGAAACCTCCGCGTCTTTTCAAACGCAGGAAGTACGCACTCACAGGCGTGGGGCCCAGCAGCCCCCTCTCTCTCAAGCAACTCTGCCTAAACGCATCAGGCAGCAACGCGAGACTCGCGCGCGCGTCATACAGCCGCGTCATGAGAGCCGCGTCCCTGAAGTCTGCGTCCAGGCTGAACAGCACATGACTGTCTCCCGTCTTCGACGTCGCGAGACCAGTCTCTTTAATCCCCCTCCCATGGATTTGAGGGATTATTTGACAAGGAAAAGAAGTGTCAATCAAGCCACTTCGTCATGCTGCTGTCAACAACTCATCCATATGCTCTCTGGATGCCATTATGGATCAGGCGTGCACCAGCAGTCCTTAATCAGACAGCTGACCCTGATTCCCCCGTCAGCCAAAAGAAGACGCTCCCACAGGAGGAGAACCTTCTCAGATGTTGAATACCCGGAGCTTACTGCAAACATGACTAGCAGAAGCAAGGGAAAACAACCAATGGTCAACTCAGAGGAATCTGACTCTGAGCCGGAAGGGGTGTATCAACACACTCGCACCCGGACAGGGGCCATTCCCCCAGTTGACTATAATGCCTTAGCCCGCGGCATTAGAATGGGTGATTCTCACTCCACTATAGTGGAGTCGCAGGCTTCAAACTCTTCCGTCGAGAAGGAGGCTTCCGCCTACATGGCAGACACTCCTGAGGAGACGGCCAGGCGTTTAGAACAGACGCAGAAGCACCCGATGGATATAATCGCCTCTCAACAGAGATCCATTGACTCCCTTAAGCATATGCTTGAGAAATTGCTTGAAGAAAGAGCGAGATCTCCTCCTAGACGGCCGAAGGGGAAAGGGAGAAAGGGAGGAAGCCCACCCTCCGAATCTTCCGACGAGACACGACGATCTACCTCGGATGTGTCCAAGCCCTCGTCGCAGGCAAGAAGCGACCAAGACCAGGAGAAGACTCATGCTAAGAGGATGAGTCAATTGGAACGACGCCTCAAGGCCCTTGCCAATCACAAGGACCTCCAAGAAGCTGGAGTGGTCCGGCCCTATCCGGCTGAGTGGGACTTAGTTCCATACCCTCCTAAGTTCAAGGCTCCAACCCTCCAAGCATTCGACGGGAAGGGGTCACCCAACCAGCACATCTACTACTTCAAATCCCAGACCGGGAATGTGGTAGATAATGACGCCATCCTGGCGCGACTGTTCATCGGCACCCTGAAAGGGTTGGCTTTTGAGTGGTTTATGAAGCTCCCGGAGGGTTCTATCAAGAACTGGGGGATCTAGAGAAGCTGTTCTTGACACGCTTCTTCGAAGACGACTCCGAAGTCACAATGCCCACCCTTTTAGCTACCAAACAGCGGAGAGGGGAGTCCGTCAAATCTTTCGTGGAAAGATTTCGGAACACGGCACTCCGGTGCCCAAGCGGTATGACCCAGGCCACCCTGGTGGAAACATGCTGCCACAATCTCCAAACCTCACTCCTTGCTCAAATAGGAGTTGCTGAAAGCCGCACCTGGAAGCAGTTAGTCCAACAGGGTGAACAGGCTGAGGAGATTGTTGCCCGTGTCAAGGCAGAGGAAGGCAAGCTGCGGCCGGAAAGGTCAACAAGGCGTGCACCGGCACCAGACGCCTCCCTCCAGACGAAGCGGAAGGATAATTTGGCGACGGAGACCAAATCTCCCACCAAACCTCAAACAGGCAGGGCAAGTGGCTCTTCAAGCCAGCCACGCCCCAACAAGCAGTATTCCTTCAAGGAGGAACACGTCGATTCACTCTTCAAGCTACTCAACAAGAGCAATCGACTGAAGCTCCCTGAAATTAGACGCCCGGAGGAAGTCGGCAAGACCGAAAATCCCAACTACTGCATGTACCACAGGATGTTGGGACATCCTACCAAAAGCTGCTACGTCTTCAAGGACATTCTTCAGGCTTTGATTGACGCGGAGGTGCTCAAGCTCCGACCAGAGCAGAAGAAGGTCACGGCCAATGTAACGTCGGTTCTCCAGTTCGGGAGACAACCTCCAACGCCTGCGGGGGTAACTCCTATTCCAAGGGGAGAATTAAGAGTGGTCAACACAGACCCTCACCAGCAGCAGGAGAAGGGCTTGGTAGCCGTCCCTACACCTCAGGGGGAAACCAAGTGGGTCCACCCTGACCTCGTCGATGAACAACAATGGACTACTGTAACCAACAGGAAGTCCAAAGGCAAGGCAAAAGCTTCGTCCTGCCATGTGGTATGTGCTTCCTCCCGAGAAGCAGAGGATGATGTTCCCTCGCTGACTGATTCAGAAGAGGAAACAATAGTCCTGGCCGCAGAGCCCAGCCAACCGATGGCGGGGACCCATTCAGGACAGGCATACTTGAAGCAGTACGGCGAGACGGCAGCGGCTTCTCTGCAACCAGCCGTAGAACCAGCCAAGCCCTCCGCAAAGCCACCTGTGGCGAAGCAGAAGGAGACTCGATTCTCTCGAGCCCTTCCAAAAGGTGCAGCGGAAGGATCCTCGACACCTTACCACTTCGATGTCTTGGCTCAACTAGCCAACATCCCGGCACGCATCACCTTGTATGAACTCCTGAGGCTATCAAAGTCAACCAGAGAGGCTCTGCAAGAAGCTCTGGCGAATGCTGAGGCCTTCATGACCCAGGTGCCGAAGAAGGAAGATGTAGAGGACTGCCTCCACACTTCCCAGAATGCCCCCTGCATCACCTTCACGGCAGATGATATGCAGGTGAAAGGGAAACATGATCGACCCCTGTACTTCACAGGTTACATCGGATCATCTGAGGTGAACCGCATTCAGGTAGATCCAGGGTCCGCATTGAGCATTATGCCCCGCCGAGTCATGCAACACCTCGGCATCCCTACCCACCGTCTGAGCCCTACACAGACGACCATCTACGGGTTCAATGCCAACGGCACCCGTCCAATGGGGAAGATCAAGCTCAAGTGCCAGATTGGGAGCCTCAAGTCGGAGGTGACATGCTATGTCATCGACGCCGACACTTCCTACAATCTGCTGCTAGGACGACCATGGATCCACCGCAACTCCATCGTTCCCTCCACTCTTCACCAAGTCATGAAATACATTAACGCGAGTGGGAAGGTGCAAACGTTGGTTGCCGAAAGGTATCCGTTCAAGGGAGTCGAGAATTATTTCACGGATTCCCTTTTATATCAGGATCCGGTGGATGAAACCCCGCAACTGGAGGCGCCAGACTCTGGTAATGAGGCTGACACTGAGCCCGAGCAAGAAAAGTGCCTGTGGGAGTTAAAACCACTTGTAAAGAGCACTAATAAGCTCGATGTTGATAATACCACCGACGATGCAGGCGGTTGGTATATTAATGAGAATCTAGACTTTGAATATTTTTTCTGCGTGTGCATCCGATTCTATACCGTCGGATACTACTACCGACGTAGACGATGACATCTGGTCGGCAATGGATGCTTTGACATCATTGCATGTACCAGTAAAATCATCTTTCAGGACATACCAGGATAATGGCGATGCGCAGGAATCTATATTCTTGGTTCCGGCAAGACGAAAAGGCCAAAGACCAATACTTTTTGGGCGAATCTCGTCTGAACCAATGCCCCGCGAAGAATCAGAAAGCGAGGAGGAATCCCCTCAGTTCGACCATTATGAATCGAAGGCACTCAGAATGATGAAGCAAATGGGGTACGATATAACCAACAAGCCCGGGTTGAACTTCGACAAAGGAAGGAGGACGCTACTTCGATCCTTTGTGCCAAAAGGGAAGGCCCCCGATTATTATCATCGGACGCGCGGGGGTTGGGCTATGTATCAACTCCGGTCCCATCAGCCTCTGATTCTCAAAAATCGTCGAGCAACGATTGCTCTTCAGACACGTCATCATGGGAGTCAGATGTCAGTGTCGGCAACATCTTCAAAGGGCTTTCAGTAAACATGGTTTCAACAGGCCATCTGGAAGATGAAGTTGAAGAAATGATCCAACCTGATACAGATCCTTGGATCAAACATTTGAATGCTCTTTGGGATATCCGCTTTGAACAGCGTGAGCCACCCACAGATGACAAGGTTGTTCAGATCAACCTAGGAGATGAGACCAACCCCAAGCCCATCTTCATAAGTGACGGCCTGTCGCCTCCAGAGAAGAAGGATCTAATATCTCTTGTACAAGAGTATATAGATGTCTTCGCCTGGAATTATGAGGACATGCCTGGACTTGATCCTCAAGTGGCTATGCATCGCCTCAACATCAATCCGGACATGAAGCCTGTTAAACAACAGCAGCGACGGTTCCGTCCAGAGATAATGGAGGCAATTCAATCAGAAGTCAGAAAGCTCATCGATTCTGGCTTCATCCGGGAAGAACAACATCCCGACTGGGTAGCCAACATCGTCCCCGTCGCCAAGAAGAACGGGAAGATCCGGATCTGCATCGACTTCCGTGATCTAAACGAGGCCTGCCCCAAAGACGAATTCCCATTGCCAATCACAGATGTCATGATTGACAATACTTGTGGATTCGAGCGAATGTCCTTTATGGACGGGTTCTCAGGATACAATCAAATCAAGATGTATCCCGATGACGAAAAGCATACCTCCTTCAGGACTCCTCTAGGGGTATATTGCTACACCGTCATGCCCTTCGGACTGAAAAATGCAGGGGCAACATACCAAAGGGCCATGAACGCTATTTTCCATCAGCAAATGCGGAAAACGGTGGAATGCTATGTCGATGACATCGCGGTGAAGAGTCGCACTAAAGGTGATCACATAGCAGACCTGAAGGTGGTCTTCGACATCATGCGGGCTCATCAATTGAAGATAAACCCCACCAAATCCTTCCTGGGGGTAGCCAGTGGAAAATTCCTAGGATTTGTTATGACTTCCACAGGAATCTATTTGGATCCAGAGAAAGTCCGCGCTATCCAAGAGATGCAACCCCCCAGAAGCCTCAAGGAGCTCAGGGGATTACAAGGACGATTGGCGTACATCCGCAGGTTCATATCAAACCTTTCCGGGAGATGCCAACCCTTCGCCAAGCTGATGAAAAAGGGTGTTTCATTCATTTGGGACGTCGCTTGTCAAAAAGCGTTTGAGGAGATCAAACACTACCTCACCCAACCACCAGTCCTTGCAGCTCCGGTGTCCGGAAAGCCTTTCCTGGTGTACGTCCGAGCAATGGATCATTCCCTGGGAGCTCTACTAGCTCAGAATGATGAACAAGGACGAGAACAGGCAATCTACTATCTGAGTAGAACAATGATCGGAGCCGAACATCGGTACAACCCGATCGAGAAGGAATGTTTGGCACTAGTGTTCGCCATTTAGAAAATGCGACACTATCTGGTAGGCCAGACTATAAATGTCATATCAAAAGTCAACCCTCTGAGGTTACTTATGACAAAGCCTTCTTCACTAAATGGCCGGCTGGCAAAATGGGCCATATTGCTATTACAATATGAGATGCATTTTCTGCCACAAAAGGCTATTAAGGGGCAAGCGGTGGCGGACTTCTTAGCGAACACCCAGATCCAAGGGCAGCCAAAGTCTACGAGGATCTCCCAGACGAAGTGGCCGAAGCCTACCTGACTCAGACATCGTTCGAAAGTCAAGTATGGCAACTTTTCTTCGACGGTGCATCGAGGACAAGCCCAAAGGGACACGTAGTGGCGGGGGTAGGAGTAGTACTCGTCTCCCCACAAAATTATGTGATTCCCCGAGCTATCTCGTTAACCGAGCCCTGCTCCAACAATGTGGCGGAATACAACGCTCTTTTGATGGGATGCAATTCGCCGATGAGATTGGCGTTAAAAATCTCGAGGCGTACGGTGACTCTAAACTCATCGTCAGCCAAGTTCGCGGAGAGTACGAGGCCAGACATGAAGATCTAGTACCCTACTACAACGCGACAATTCACATGGTCGAAAGGTTTTCAAACTTCTACATCGATCATGTACCGCGCAGGCAAAATGCACATGCGGATGCACTCGCATCCCTCGCTGCTTCCTTAGCTCTTCCAGCTGGAGCAATGGAGAAAGTATTCGTCTATAGCCACGACCTATACTGTCCAAAAATTCCCCTCCGAGACTACCCGGGGTCAGCGGAAGATCGTCGCGGTAAAGAAACACTTGAAGTGTCGACCGCTTCAGGGCTTAAAGACTGGCGATTCCCCTACATTGATTTTGTCTTATACGGCATTCTGCCCGAAGACACCAAGGAGGCGGCCGCCATTCGGAGAAAAGCCCCAAATTCTACTATAATGCGATTTCGCGAACATTGTATCGTCGATCGCATGACGGGATCCTGCTCCGATGCCTCTCATCAAAAGAAGCCCAAGGAGTATTGAAAGAAGCCCACGATGGTACTTGTGGAGCTCATCAACCTGGCCCGAAATTGGCACATCGACTCCAAAGGATGGGTTACTATTGGCCCAAAATGATTGCCGATGTTGTCGCTTATGCTAAGAGATGTTACGCCTGCCAAATACACGGCGATTTCATCCATCAAGCACCAGGGTACCTCCACTCAACGACCTCTACTTGGCCGTTTGAAATGTGGGGATGGATGTGGTTGGCCCTATCAGCCCACCATCATCGAAAGGACATCGGTTCATTCTAGCGATAACCGATTACTTCTCTAAGTGGGCCGAAGCTATCCCTTTGAAAGAAGTGAAATCTTCTAACGTGATTAAGTTCGTGAAACATCACGTTATTTACCGCTTCGGTGTGCCTCGGCGTATCATCCATGACAATGGACCCCAGTTCATCAGCCAGGCTTTCCAGAGATTCTGCGCGAAGTTCAGAATCCAGAGTGTGTCCTCAACGGCATACTATCCTGCTGCTAACGGTCTTGCAGAAGCCTTCAACAAGACTATTGGCAAGCTTCTCAAAAAGTTCGTCTCGAAAAGTCAACGAGACTGGGATGACAAGCTGGGTGAATGCTTATGGGCCTACCGCACAACGGTGCGAACCCCAACTAAAGCCACGCCATTTTCCTTGGTATACGGATGCGAAGCCGTCCTTCCATTGGAAATACAAATTCCCTCTCTACGCGTCGCCTTGACAGCGGAAATGACAACTGAGGAGAAGCATCAGCAGCGACTCCAGGAGTTGGAAGCCTTAGACGACAAGCGTTTGCAGGCCCAACAACAAATCGAGCTTTACCAAGCTCGTATCACCAGAGCCTTCAACAAGAAAGTCAAAGCGCGAACTTTCAAGAAAGGCGACCTTGTCTTAGCTGTCCGAAGACCCATGGTCATGACGCACAAGACAAAAGGAAAATTTCAGCCCAAATGGGAGGGACCATTTGTAGTAGAGTCAGTCTACTCAAATGGATCATATCGCCTCATAACTTCAAATGGCGATACACTCATGATGCCGATCAATGGCAAATTCTTGAAGAAGTACTATCCTTAATAGTACCCTTCTTCCGATCAAGTTAAAAGTACACCTCTGATCAAACATCCGACGCCCTCGACGGCTAAGGATAGAGGGAAATGTTGGCCTTTAAGCCCAACATAAGTCCTCGACAACTCACCATGCTGAGGGGAATAGCATGGCTAGCCCAACTCAAACGGTAGTTGGTAAAGGCATGTCAAACCCGTTGACAGCTGAGGATTTGCTAAAAATCCTAAGGGACACGTTCCCATTTGATCCGACGCCCTCGACGGCTAAGGATAGAGGGAAATGTTGGCCTTTAAGCCCAACATAAGTCCTCGACAACTCATCATGCTGAGGGGAATAGCATGGCTAGCCCAACTCAAACGGTAGTTGGTAAAGGCATGTCAAATTCGTTGATAGCTGAGGGTTTGCTAAAAATCCTAAGTGGACTCGAGTCCACTCTTTCCTCCAAAATCCCTTACCAATTCTCGTCCATAGAATGGTCGGACCACAAAATGCAATCATTACTACGTTAACACTATACCTCTGGTAATGAATACTCTTTGTCGGGTACAAACTTTGCTTGTTAACTCTGCATAGAGTAACAAACTCTCAAATTTGCCAAGTTAACACTATACCTCTGGCATTTCAAATTCCACTTGTCAATTCTCATCAATAGAATGACAGGTCCTCAAATTGCTCTTATCACGAGCCAATTCTTGTCAAGTTAACATTACACCTCTGACAAACTACTGTTTAAGTTAACATTACACCTCTAAGCAGTACATCGAGTGCCTGTCAAGTTAATATCACACCTCTGATAGTCACCTTTCTTCAGACTTCCGTATCGAAGCTGAAATGGACGATGCCAAGTTAACACTACACTTCTAGCATCCGAGTCATCGCTAAGTTCAACAATACACCTATGGCCATGACCTTTCCTCGACTTCCTCGTCTAAGTCGAGATGACCAATGCTAAGTTTAACATCACACCTCTAGCATTACCTCACTATTAAGTTAAACATTACACCTATGACAGTGACATTCTGAGTTAAGTTAATATCACACCTCTGACTCACATCCTTGTCGAGTTAACACCACACTTCTGACAAGACTATCTCCAATCCCGTTAAGTTAATATCACACCTCTAACGGTAAAAGCTTTACTAGATTCCTCGCGGGTCTAGTTTCACTTGTTATTCTCTTCAACAGAATAACAGGTCCACCTAAAGACATTGTTAGGTCAACATTACACCGCTGACAATGTTTTTATCGAATTCCCCAGCTGACCTTGAATCAAGTCAATCCTAGACACTTGACAAAAGTTCACCTTCTCTGGGAGTACGCATTCCCCCTGTCACTTTCTTTTATAAAGTGGCGGGTCCACCAAATCATTCTTTTGCTTCTAAACAAAACATTCAAAATAACAGAAAGAGGCAAAAAGAAAAGTGTCACTTTTATTCATATCCAAACACATGAAAGTGATACAAAACGCTCTCTTATATAATAAGATTGAGTGTTACAATTAAGGAGTACAAAGAAGTCCCTCTCTCTCTCTGAGGCCTACTCACTCCTTGAATCCGCATCTGATCCTGAGTGCATGATGTCTGGAGAAGTGCCGAATTGTGGCGACTGTTGGAACCGATTGCACTTTGATGCACGACGCCAACCTCGAAAGCGCCCTAGCTGACTAAGCCAGGAGCAATGGTGTTCTTGAGGTCCGGTGGCAACAGAAGAGCCTGCAACCCTTCGTTCAAGAGTTGATCTTTCCCCAGCAGGCCATCCAAAGGACATGGACTGTCCTTGATGTTACTTATGGGATGGGAGAGGAAGAGGATCCTCTCCGCCACCGCAACCGCCGGAACCTCCTCGCCGTCATACTTGACCTGACCATCTCTTGCCATCAGGCAAGAGTGGTGCAGGAGATCTGAAGAGACCTTGGCGAGATTTGGGTCCTCGTCAGAGATATAATTTACTCTCTTACAAACGACGAGGACCATAATTTACTCTCTTATAAACGAACATTGAGCAAGCTCGCCGGTTGAAGCACTCTTCCAGGAGACCAGCGAACCTGCAAAGAACAAATAGGAGAATCAGAAAATCTGGAACTTAGTATACTTTAAAAAGAAAACTAAGTAACAGACGCGGCAGTCATTGGGGACTTCAGACGCGGAAATGATCTGCACAGTCAAACCACCGTGTCAGCAGAAACAGACGCGAGTCAAAACTGTGCCACTCCCAGGATTCAAACGCGGTCTCAGTTTGCACCCGCGTCTAATGTACTAGACGCGAAAAACTTCAAACGCCGAAAATTGCCATCTCTCTGTTGGGTGAACAGGAGTTGCAAGATTCAGGTCTGAAACGCGCCAAGGCAATAGCCATGAGCAAAGCCAGCGTCAAGAGCCCGCGTTCAGAAAAGTTCAAGTCACCAGCACAAATTCCAGAATAGGAATGCACCAGAATTTCATTCAGATGCCTATGCCAAAATACAGGCTATGGACATCATCGGGGTGACATACCAGCAAAAACCTCTGTCCAGAGTTGACCTCTTTTGCATCCAAACGCGGGTACGCAGGATGACATGAGAGAGGATTCCTTCTGAAGAGACCAAACAGAGGCATGAGAGCTCTGGGTCATCTTCATCCATGGGGTCACCTTCATCCATGAAGACGGTTCTCTGAAAGATAATTCAAGGCGAGACTTCTCTCGGAGCAAAACAAATGAAAACAGTCTAAGTTAGATTGTTGAAGAGGGAGAGGGTGCACTCTATTTATAGGCAGTCCCTAATAACTGTCATTAATGGGGCATCAATCGGAACCGTCGCGCACAACTGTCAAAGCCCAATCAAAAACGGACGCGTGGAGCGCTGCTTTGGAAACCGTCGAAATGCGCAGGTTTTTCAACCGTCAGCGTCGGTTCTGCATGCAAGAGCATTAACGCCTGAACCCAATAAGAGGCTGACGCGTGGATAACCGTCTTGGGAAGCAACGGATGACCCGGACCCCAATCGACGGTGAAGACTTGACGTTCAAAGATCTCCTAAAAATCTTTTAAAGTCATGCTGCATTGAACGCAGATGGGAAAGTCGCTCGAGGCTGCGTATCCCGTGTCTGATCGATCCGCGTCTTTCTTAGCAACCGCGTTTCACTCTGTGATTGACGCTGCGTCTCACTCCATGGACTGACGACCGCGTCTCACTTTATGGATCAATGCTGCGTCTCATCAAGAAGACCGCGTTTCACTCTGTGATTGACGCTGCGTCTCACTCCATGGACTGACGACCGCGTCTCACTTTATGGATCAATGCTGCGTCTCAGCAAGAAGACCGCGTTTCACTCTGAGATTGACGCTGCGTCTCATCAAAAGGACTTAGTAAATCTAAGTTCCTGTGGACTGACGACTGCGTCTCACTTTATGGATCAATGTCGCGTCTCATTAAGAAGACTCAGAGTCAAGGCCGCGTTTCATTAGCAGAACTTAGTCTTACCTAAGTGCCAGTTACCAAGGAGTTGGATTCGCCTACAGCTGAGCAAAGAAGATGGAGCAAAATTTTTCAAACTTTTATTATAAACAGTAAAAGTGGATACAAACACTCTAAACAGAGTGTCCTCTTCTTTACAAAAAAGGGGGAAAGAAAAGAAGGCTAAATGTCCTGGTTCACCAAGGTACGGATTTGTTCCCTAAGGCGGTGAATCTCGTGTTGGCGCGTCCTTTCAGCTTCCATAATAGCCCGGTTCCGCAGCTCCTCTTCGGATAAGAAATTTCTTGCGGCCAGCTGCGTTCGCAGAGATTCCACCCTGGAAGAATGTAGAGACAGACTCTCTTCAGCTCGCGCCCTAGCAGCTTGTTGCTCCTCTAGCTGCTTTTTGATGATAGCAAGCTTTTCCTCATTGAGCGCAAGCACCACTTCTGCCTTGGCAATGGTGTCCCGAGCCCTGATGATGACTTGCTCTGTGCTCTGCATGACAAGCTCGGATTCCCTTGAATCGCCAGCTAGTTTCTGACATTCAGCCTGGGAATATTCGAGATTGCGGATCTCTGCAGCGATTTGTGCCTCCGCTTCCTGTCGCTCTCGTTCTTGAGCAGCTAGGAGCCTAGTCAGGGTGGCCTGGGCCTCACTAAAAGAGCCAGCATCTTCCAAAGACTCCAGCTCCTGCAGGTAGTCTCCCAGTTGCTCTACCACCCGCAGACACGCCTTGGCAAGTGAAGGGCCTCCGGTTAATTCGACGTTCACGACCAGATTTTTAAGAAGCGTCTGGGCAAATTGGAACGAGTTGTTTCCACGTAAGATGAGATCAATACATGATCCCATCGAAGCGAAGAATTGCTGCACCATCTGACGTGCCAGTTCCCCCATGTCTTCACCACCTAGGAAGCTTCCCGACCCCTTTTCTGTCACAGGATAGGGGATATAAGGCGGATCTTCTCGCACAAGAGTCGTGCTGGCCGTCGAGACAACAAGAGCTAGACTGGCCGCTGACGCTTCCGGAGGTACTACCTCTGTAGGAGCCTCCACGACCAATGAGGGAGTAGTAAGCACGACCTCCTCAGAAACCTCCACCGAGACCTGAGCTGTATGGCCTTCTGGAAGGGTGCCAACCATCGGACCCTCCACCTGAACCCCCTCGGTCCTCTCTGCAAGTTATCGCGATGTTAGCCACAATGATAGAAGAGCTAAACATTTAAAGCATCAGAGCTGCCTTACCAGGTTGGAGGTCCGGAGACGTCAAATCCTGCAGAGCGGAAGTCTCCTCGGCTTCAGCAGTAACCTCCTCGCCTGGCAGAGTGAGAGCCTCCTCAGCCTCGGTGGTTACTTCCTCTTCTGGCAGAGTGGAAGGCTCCCCAGTTTCAACAGCTGCCCCCTTTGAGGGTATCTCAGCAGCCGAGACCTCAATCCCCTCGGGCCGGGTCAACTCTTTCACCATCTCCTCGATACGCGAGGAGGTTGTAGCCTCAGCATCTTCGGTTGGCCCTGCAGCATAAAAGAAGAATGTTAGAACATCCTCTTCAATATGCAAAGAGAAAATTAGACAGAAGATGGAAAGAATACCTTCAGTAGGGATAATCGCCAGCGATGGTGCAGTCGATGGCTCACCCTCATGTATTTCCTCCTCCGAGATGTGGAAGAATTTGCTCTGATCAGGAAGAGCGGGTTCATCGCCATAGTCGGTCTCGTCTTCGAAGTCGCTTTCCCCCGATAACGAAGAAGACGACAGCGCAACGCGAGGAAGCTCCGCAACAGGAGCCTTACCTCCAATCACCCCAGTGGTAGGACTAGGGTCGACTGCCCTAAGACTGGAAATGAAGATGCTAGGAGACCCCGGCTGCTGTGCCTCGTCTCTCCCATCATGAGCAGAAGAAGGCTCGGGTTGAACTGAGAGGCCTGCAATCTCAACATCCCCTCCAGTCATTATGTCAACCTCCAGTGACTCGTCATCTTCGGCGGCGGTGGACTCTTCAACAAGCTCCCCTTCCTCCACGGTCTTGCTGCGCGACCTAGGAGCACGGACTAGGGTGGGAAAATCTTCATCTTCCGACGGTTCCTCAACCCTAATAGGGACGTCTTCAGGAGGAGCCTCAACTCCAGCAGAGATGTCTCCGGATTGAGAGACTTCAGCCGTCAAATCCCTCCGAGCCTTCTTTGGGGCAGGCTCAGCGATAGAAGCAGAGCGTCGATGACGCTTGCTCGCCAACTGCTTAGACCTCCTGGCCCGCGGCTCCTCCCTCCTGGCTGGTGGCTCCACCCTTGTCGCTGGTGGCTCTGCCCTTGCCGGTCGCGGCTCCGCCCTCACTGCTGGGGGCTCCCTCCTCGATCTTCGCCCGACCTCCTTTTGGGCCTTCAGGTACTGTTCTACGAGTTTCGTCGGTTTACTAGAATCAGTCCTGGCCTCGAGACTTGCATTGATGCTCTCAATGCATGAAGACGCCGGGAAAAAGTCTGGCGTTTGGATGGCTTGAGAGTACCAAGTACAGAAGCTGAAACTCGTACGGCACTTGGGCCCCTCGAGAGGTAGACGAAAAGATACTCCCGTCCCTCCAGCAACACTATAGTACCAGGCCTGAGCACCCTCGAACAGGTTCCCTTCGAAGGCAAGCCTAGCATTGGGGTTCCCGACATAGAGCTGATCATAGCCGAACTGTCGAGCGAAGCGACTCGGCATGTACGGCTCAATGGTACATGACGTCCCCTGCCGGAAAAGCACATATCCGGGCCGGATATTTAGCAACCACCAGAAGGCCCCCGCGGATAACCTCGTGAAGTCATCTGGGCCAACAGAATCAACAAGTAGATCCCCGAAAGATGCATCAGGGATCTGGAGGAGGCAGCGATTGAGCTGGTAGTTGGCAGGGTCTGAAAGGCACTTCCGGACGTAATATATATAAGGATCACGCCATTTTGAACCCTCCAACCGCTGTACGAAAGGGACAGAATTCTCCCTCCAACGCGCTGCCGTCATCAAAGAAGGGCAATGCATCACGTACCAAGCAATAAGGTACGTGTAAGGCAGCTCGACACGAGGGTTGGGACGCTTCACCGTCGGACTCCTCTCTGAGTCAACATACGGCTTTCCCTCGGAATCTGCAGTTTTTGGTGGCTCGCAGAAACTCTTAGTGAGCGCCGCAGCCTGCTCTGAATACCAGCCGCCACGGCCGGGAGAAGGGCTATGGGGTTCCCATGAGCCAGGAGCACCGCCGGGTACACCACGTCAGCAACAATGACTTCATGCGGCAGTGTGGGCACCACACAGCGCTTCAGCCACAGCATCAGAAAGCCCGCCAACAGCGCCCGATCGGAGATAGGAGTCCGGGCTTGATGGTGAAAGCTTTCAAAAACCAAGTCAGGGTCGAAACCATCCTCGTTCGAATCCGTGGTGTAGAAGCTGTTCGGAGCCTGGTCAATCCTGTCTTCGATCTCCCTGTCAGAGCTGGGATCCAATCGGGTTATCCGATGGTCTTTGGTGTTGACATTATTGAACAAGTAACTGGCCCAAGACAGTTGCTTGACTCCCTGCGACCGCCATTTGGTTATCTGGCCGCAAATGTGGAAGTGACATAGCACTTCCCAGTAGGTCTCATATATGAGGGGAAACTCCTCCTTCACATAGCGAAGCTCCACAGCAGTCGGGACATATTCCTCATAGGGAATATCCCCTGTCGACAGCCCCGAGACCTCGTGCAGCTCGTGCAGAGCAAGGCCCATCTCTCCGACCGGAGTGAAGAACGTCCCGTCGAAGGATTATAACGCTCTAGAATCCCGAAGAAGTTCTGAGAGCTTTGAGGGATCCCCCACTGCACGGCCCTGACTGCCGAGTACAGTCCCACGCGCTTTAGCAGGCCCCCGAGCTCGGTAAGGACAAAGCCGACCATCCTGCCCCACCAATAGTTCTCCGTGGAACGGACCCACCCCGGCGCACGGAACCCAACTGGGTAGTCACCCTCCGCCTCCATGAAGGCGTTGAGGAAGGTAGTGCCAAGTTGTGGTATCTCCCCAGCTGGAACCTCAGTCCTGCGCGATCCAGGGAAAAGGCCGATAACTGACCTGTCATGGCTATCATGACGGTATACTTTGTGGGAGCCCAAATCACCGAGAGTGACCTCGGGAACATATCGAGCAAGGTCCCATTCCATCTTCCTAGGGACGGACATATGCTGGAAGTAGGACAGCGGGAACATCCTCTCCATGTCTGGAAGAAAGAATCTTCCACCCTTTATTTGACGGAGCCATTTGTAAGTCCCGTCATATACGCTATGACCGCCATCGTGGATACGATCTCCGAAGAAGAAGGCAGGCTTCTCCAGCTTGATGCCAGCATCTGTCGCGAATGCTGCATCAGTCATAAACACCCGAAGAGTTCTCATGTCAACATTTGAGAGCCTCTCTCTGCGATCCGGTGATTTGTCAGCAGTCACAGGAACAGTCCTTTGCAATACAAAAGTCAAATCCGGTCAGCACCACCTACATGACCAAAGTGGCACTTCTTGGCGAGTGAAGTAGCAGGGCGTGGCGCTGCAAAAAGAAAAGGACACTTAGTTAGATACTCTATCAAAAGCATAGAAAAAAATGCTAAGTGTTCATAATCCGAACGCAGAAGAGACTGGACGCAGGAGTTATAAAATCCGCGTCCAGACCTGCGCATCAACGCAGAAGAGACACTGGACGCAGGAGTTATAAAATCCGCGTCCAGACCTGCGCACAACGCAGAAGAGACACTGGACGCAGGAGTTATAAAATCCGCGTCCAGACCTGCGCATCCACGCAGAAGAGGCACTGGACGCAGGAATTATCAAATCCGCGTCCAGACCTATGGGATCGGCGTCTCCACAACATTCTCCTTGATGACACTTCTGGGGTGCGAAAAGAAGGGAGTTATCCACCTTAACCTTTCCACTACCATAATCGCCAGAAGTTAAGGAGGGTAACCCCCTTCCTTTCACATCCCCAGATGGCGAAGTACTTGGACTCGGGTGCCAGATTCATCAAAATCAGCAGCTGATGAAACAGAACGCAAGGATCAAATCCGCGTTCTGTAAACTAAGTCCGCGTCTGAACCTTCACAAATAGAAAATATTCTAAGTGAAGAATCTGAAGCGCAGGACTCAAGGGCGCGAGGGTCCAAACCCGCGCCTCGGTTATCATCCCAAAGACTGCGTCTGGGAATCAAACACGATTTGAAAATCACGTGTTAAGGGTTCTTAAAAGTTCTTTGAACTTTCTTTAATGGCGAAACTTCCGCCTAAGAGGCCTTTACCTTGGAGACCTGGGAGAACGACGCCCTGTGCAGAGGAGGAGCCGCCCCTCTGGGCCTCGGCGACGGTCGCCTTTGAGGACGATGCAGTTGGCTTAGTCTTGGGTGCCATTGATGTTCAGAAATCCGAGCAAGGAGATGAACAAGTTCGAAGATGAACAGAGAAGGAAATCTTTTTCTCAGCAAGTGCGTTCAGAGAAGAGATGCATCTCTCCAACTGTTGCCTTTTATAGGCACAGGGATTCGCGAAGATACGCGGCGTGTGGCCCGGTAGACGCTGCAGCGAGTCGCCGCTTGACGCGTGTAACCAAATCATTTCTGAACGGAGAAGATCATGCGTCGCAACCCCGCCACGAGTCAGCAGTCGACACGTGGAGCAGTTCATTTAATGAACCAGGAAATCCGCGCGCCAAAAGGCTAAATTTCGCCGGTTCCCTAGGCCAGCTGGCGGCGTAATCATGACATGGCACAGAATTCGCGCCCAAAGAACGCACCTCCTCGATGGACATGCCACGTCAGCCTCTCCATGAATGCATTCGGAAGGTTGCGTCTCTCTAAGAAATTCGCGTCCTTCCAGTCTGGTCAAATATCGCGTCTGCCTTCTGAAGATCAGTCGCGTCTCATTGCCAAAGGACGCACGATTACGCAAATCGCGCCTTTACAGCAGTACCATCTCTGCTTTTTGAAAAAGAACCTGCGTTTGGCCTCCTGCTTCTGCAAAATCAGTTCAACAGTACACTGACGCAAGCAGACGACCAACCACTCCTGGCTTAAAGCGCGCCAATGACAGACTAAAAGCAATCGGGAGGTTTAGACTGTACATCTAAACACTCAACATGATCAACTCTGGGGGCTTCAAAGAGTTCAACAGTACACTCACGAAGACCAACTCCAGATAAGATTAAACCCGGAGCATCAACAGTCTGGTCATGAAGGCGAACTCAGCTAGAGTCCAAAGTATTTCGAAATCCGTCCCAGTTAACTGCGGAATGTCGAAAGCTTTGGAGGGGTTCTGTAGGCTGTCTAAAAATCACCAAGACAAGCCACCAAAACACAGAGATCCAAGATCCAGGCGCAAGGCTAAATGTGACAATCAAGACGCGAGAGATAGCCCGCGTCTCAGCATCAAGGCGCGTCAGCCCGAAGCCCGCGTCTCAGCATCAGGGCGCGTCAGCCCGAAGCCCGCGTCTCAGCATCAAGGCGCGTCGGCCCGAAGCCCGCGTCTCAGCATCAAGGCGCGTCGGCCCGAAGCCCGCGTCTCAGCATCAAGACGCGTCGGCTCGACACCCACGTCTCGGTTGCAACTACCCCGATTATGGCGCCATCCACCGCCCATGTAGCGGGGAAGTTGGCCCTCATCGTGGAGCACTTTTAGGGGGCACGATCACCCCCTAAAAACCTATAAATAGTCCCGTCACTATTGAAGGAACGAGGAGAATTAACAACAACAACAAGAGAGGACGTCGACGATTATCGGGCAAAAGAGAGATCATCGACAGAGAGAGAGAAAACCCTTCAGCGAGCTTACTGAGTACTAGCCGCTCTTCGCCTACCTCCTCTTCTAGAGTTTTGGTAGACGGAGCTGAGTTACTCCCTCTACCG
Organism: Agave tequilana; assembly: GCA_038442645.1. Taxonomy (NCBI): domain Eukaryota; kingdom Viridiplantae; phylum Streptophyta; class Magnoliopsida; order Asparagales; family Asparagaceae; genus Agave; species Agave tequilana. Next base: position 5,288 of record JAVJIF010019956.1, on the reverse strand, counting down.
ACCGAAGAGAAGATCCCCGACGGTCCGAACAGTCATCCGGTCAACGGAGAACAAGATTCACTCTCCACCGCCACACGAAGAACCCAGCACTAAACAAGGGAGAATTCAAGATTCAATATTCCCCCTCCCTTGTAACCGGAAGATTAAGCCGGCTGTAATCTTTTCCATCTGATTCCAGGAAACGTTACACCAGCCAACCCCTCTCCGTGTCAAACAATATAAGCAACCACGCATGATATCATATGAATCAAGACTGGAATAACAGCTGAACTGATATAACAAGAAATAGGAAATGATACGAAGGCTAGAAAAATAAAAGTATCAGAATAGAATAGGGAGGAGCTCCAGCTATTCGCGAAGCGTACAGCCTCAACGAACACCTGCACAATAGGAACAAACCGTCCAATATCTGGACGTGCAAATCCAGGGTCGTCAGAACGCGACCATAATGAGTGTGTGTGTAAAGGGGAAATAGCTCGTGCGTAAGAACATGTGCATAAAGCAATATCAAGAACAACTGCAGATAACATATAACTGTATAGCATGATAAACAACTGCAGATATAAGATAAATAAATATCATGACATGATAACATCTGAACTGAAGTATATCTGATATCAATATCAACAAAGATATAAGACAACTATCACGTCTGTAAACTAACAACTGATATCAAGTCAACTATCACAACTGTGAACAAGCAACTGATATCAAAGTCAACTAACACAAATGTAGACTAATAGCTGATGTCTGAATGTGTAACCTATATGTCACTAATCTGGTTGGTTGTTATTAACCTAACTAATGTAGTACTTAGCTGTGTCCCATACCACAGCCGTGTTCCCACATATCAAACAAAGTTATCGTTGTTGTAATTGCCTTCCAATGTAGTGCATGGTTTTGAAGAGTACCGTGCATGCCCGGTACAACGGTCTAACACCCTGGCACTGAACCAGGACAAGCCGCAAGGCTCTAACAACTGAAGACCACAGCCCCACACGAAAAGACAACTAGTGTGGCGCCGTAATCCGGGCATAGCCCTGACAACTATCACCCCTGGCACTGAGCCAGGACAAGCCGCTAGGCTCTGACAACAGAATGGGTAGCCAGTACTACCCTGGTTCCCATGGTTGGAACCCACAACTCGGTACCATAAGAATCCTTCCAAAATACACGACATGCATCATTAGGCAATTACCCCTTTTCCCCGGGTTATGGTGTCTTTTATTAATAAGCAATCAATGTTATTATTAGAAAGTAACTATATCTCCAACAACTGCTGATGCCAATACCAGCCGATAAATCTGGCAACTGACAACCGTGATATCTCACAACTATGATATCTCACAACTCCGATATCCGACAACTGTGATATCTGACAACTCTGATATCTGACAACTGTGATATCTGACAACTCTGATATCTGACAACTGATAGCTGACGTCTGAATAGAATACTGGAGATATAGCTACTAACACAGAGGTGATACAGACAACTAGTCTCACTGACAACTATAACTAGTAACTGATCTCTGCCATCTCATATCAACAATGAAATACATGACCACTGATCACTACCCCAATGTATCACTGACAACTCATATAAACTCTGAACATGAACAACTTATAATCACCAACGAGTATCCCACTAATAAGTAATGAACTGATAACTGGTAACTATGAAGTTCAACATCACTGATATCAAATAGATCACCATCATAATAAGTCATCTCTGGTAACTGAAATAATTAATAACTAATCATGAGGTATATAGTATGTCCTCGAGATCATCAAGTCAACACTTACTGAATCATATCAAAGTAAGGGAATCATCCTCACATAACTTATGGTTTAGAATAACTACTCTTGATGCTCAACATCAACAACACATCATCTAAACAATTCCCAATGTCAACAACGTCAATCTCATCTCAATACAAAGTCAGGTTCCGTTATAAGGAATATAGGTTCTGGATAACCTCTAACTCAAGATCAATCTAAAGTCATTACAACCAACTCATATGTCCAATAGTTACTTGATCATCAAGCATCGATACACATCCAGTAATCAGATACAATAATTGTTGTTCCAACATATATCCATAATCATAGTTTAGTTCTCCCCCTCTATCAATCTAATCTGATTCCCAAATCCTCAAGAGTTCACATTTCTATAAGGTCAACATCATATCATCTAATGAATCTCAAGTACTCAACTATAGATTCAAGTCATCACAACCAGCTCATAATCCCAATAGTTCTATGTACTGATCCAATCGTCATAATCTTTTAGTAAAGTAAGATCATATCTGATATGTCCTCAAATACCCAAATACATTCTTAACTGATTTATCACCAATAAGGAATATAAAGTTTGATAATTGTTCAGATAAAATATAGATGTAAACCACAATCACGAACCAATCCAATATAAGATCAATCTAGTGTACAGTCCAAGTTCCTCCACATTTAGTTCCAGTCCGAAATAGTAATCATCTATTCATGAAATGATATTAACTCTGATATCTCAAGTCCAATACAAGATCCATACATATATCTGATGCTCAACTATGTACTTAATCTAGCCAATCAATAGATCGAGTCAAATCCCGGTCTAAAGATATATCAAACTAGGCCTAAGCCAACAGAGACAAACTACCAACACATGAAATACCGCGAATACAAGCAAATGTCAACTACATGAATAAAGTGGGAACAATCATATATGTCTCATGAACTGTACAAGTCATCAAACTGATAAAATATAACGGAAAGTCACATAAAATTATAAAGACAACATGTAAAGCATACTGACAACGTAAATACACATAACGAAACACTCACATGAAATGACGCGGTTTCGGAACCGAATCGCCATCTGGTCTTCACTGCACGAACCGGCACTGGTCTACGAAACATCCCATGGATCGGTCTTTGAATCTCCTGTGTGTCGGGTCCACAACGGCATGAATCCGAATCATGTTCCGGGTCTCCTGCAACTGATCCGGAATACTCGGGGCATCTTGCGGCGCACCGATGGAGGCTCCGACGGAGGCGTCCGGGGTCGCGGAGGGTCCGGGGATAGAGTAACTCGCCGTGAAAGGCGGGGGTGCGTTCGCGCTCGCCGACGGCGATCACCGGCATCCCGGGAGAGTCCAAAAATAGCTCGGGTTATGGATTTGCCGCACAAGCAAATAACCCACATGATACATGATCTAAAGGACAAAATTAGTTGGTCATGAGATGTGATCTAGGTACAAAAATAGTACTGGGCTTGGAATTTAATGTTGATTACTCTCTGTTAGACCCAATTTAAGAAGGATAGCTTGCTTGTGGGCGTGAATGATATTGTTGAGTGATGCTAAAAGAAGTGGGGGAACCAAAGTGTAAATGTAAAATAGAAAGGAACACTCTAATCCTAACAAAATGAAAATAATAAATTATAGTAAACTAAACAACTAAAAATGAATATAATTTAGCTCTCAAAATCTAGTCCTTACCTCTCCTAACTCTGCTTACAAGACAATCTAACCACGTCCGGAAGGACAAAATAAATTAAAAATAAATAATAAAAATTTAAACAACTACTAATCCAACTAATCAAATTTGGTGGCATTTGATCCTCATCTTGATCTATCTCATCATTTTGATGGTTTTGGGTTTAAGGGTCCAAGTTCAGTCCGTCAGAAAAAAGAGGAGGAATGCCAAAATCATAAAAGAGACATGGCAGCAATCAAGTGGACTACAGGAAAGGTCCACATATTATTGGAGAAGTCTTTTCAATTCTACCACAAAGCAAATAATCAAGAATAATAGGATTAAGGAATCCAATGTACTGGGCGAGTTAATACTAACATAAAACAATTATTAACACCCAAATATGCAGAATTAGAGAGAGAAAGGGACTCACGCATCGTGGTGTTGCCGTGGCCTGCTGGATCTGCCATGGCTTGCGCGGGCTTCGACGAAGTTGCGGCGAATGTTCTCGGCCATGGAAGGTGGAGGCGGCACAGGGTGATGGGCTGCCGAAATCTTCTCTCCATCAAAAACAACATTTCCAGTCACAAACTCCACCATCATTGAAGAGACAAGAAAAGAACAAAAATCTTTATAATTGCTTGTTCCAGGTTTCGAACAATGACCAACTCCCTTGCATCCTTAATCTCACGCCACTTGGCCACATGGCCTTGTGGAGTGTGACAGCCACAGGGGGGGTGGGCTCGGCAAAGTGGGGAGGTGATGAAACTCGGTGGCCTTGGGAGAAGGCACACGGCCTGGCTACGGGGAGAGGGCGGCTGTGTTGAAAGAGGAGAAGAATAGATAATTAATTAGGGATTAGGTTTAGGTTAGGGTATTATATAAAATGGGTATGGGTTTGAGGATATGGGCTTGACTAATGGGCTTGGATAAATAGGGATATGAAATGCAATAATAATATTGCTAATAAAACACTAATAAAAATAACCATAATACTAATAATAAAATAGATAAGTAATACTAACACAAAAACAATAATTAGCAATACTAATTACAATAACAATAGAAATGATAATTAACAATTATCACTACCATTAATACTTATTAAAAATAAATAAATAAATTATAATGGCTCCAATAATATTATTCATAAATAATAATAACCATAGTAATGGCAAAATTTCTAGTTAGTAATTAAAATGCTAACAAGTCATAAAGGTAGATATAAAATGCCAAATTACCTTTAATCTTAAAAAGTTAGTTGCATATTAATAATAATAATCACAAGAAGAAGTATTAAATTAAGTTGATTAAAAAAAAATAATTTGTAAATTAAAAAATATACTTTAGGAAAATGAAAATACAGTATTTCTAATTAGGGATATTACAGCAGCAGTTGCTTAGTCGCAGTCTTTAGTCACAGTGTCGACCCTGGTCGCAGTAGTACTGTTTGCAATGTATCTTATGCGACCTTGGTCGCAGTGTCATCTATGGTCATAGTTGTTTAGTTTGCAATGCATGGCTGCGACCAAGTTCGTAGTTTATTAAAAAAAACAATATGCTTTTTATTTATGTCCAGGCATTTATCTCCAGGCATGTGCAAATGATACAAAAACGATCTCTTATACAATAAGATTGAGTGTTACAATATAGCAGTACAAAGAAGACTAAACATCAAAAAGATCCCTTGTTGACTAAGAGCAGTGGTGTTATTGAGGTCTTTTATTTATGTCCAGACATTTATCTTCAGGCATGTGAAAAATGATACAAAACGCTTTGTTATACAATAAGATTGAGTGTTACAATATAGCA
>JAVJIF010019954.1:0-37616 GCA_038442645.1 Agave tequilana | reverse complement strand
CCCCCCCCCCCCCCCAAAAAAAAAAAAAAAAAAAAAAAAGTTTCCCAGAAACACTAAATTCAAGTAACAGGGAAGGCCTAGTCACAAGATAGTTTGTAAAGGGACTCTGTGGAAGAATTAATGTCAGGAAAAAGAAAGATTAGTTAAGAGTTACACTTGATTAAATTAGAAATTTTGTAAAGAATGCTTGAAGATATATGATGTCCTATTAGAATTTAGGTCCATAGAGAAAGGGGTGAAATGATTAGTTTAAAGTTGCACACTGATTAGTAAGAAATTCTGAATGCTCGAATGTTATCCCTGCAGAAACTGATATATATTGTCCCATTAGGATATAGGTCCACAGAATCAAAACTGGAGAAATTAAGCTACAGCCGAGATCATTGATGTCCAATTTTCTTGCACAATTTTCCGTTGAAAATTATGTCCTTGGATAGTTGATACACTAAGCTTAAGCTTCACAGCGAAAGTAGGATTTTCGACCTGCCGACCCAGTTGCCCACTAAGATTTATGGCAGGAACCTCTTCTTTGCAAAAGTTAGTTGTTAACTTCAACTTTTAATATATATATATATATATATATATATATATATATATATATATATATATATATATATATATATATATTAAAAGTCTCCATATAGCTCTTCGTAATACATAATTGTACTCCATGGCCGACCCCAGTTTTATGAATAGGCTTAGATAATATGTGGTTAGACTAAGAAAGAGAGAGAAAAAGTATATCAATCCTTTGGATGGGTGTTGCGCCGCGTGTGAGGAGGGATGGTTTTTGTTCTTTGTTTTTCGTTTGGTCCATGGCGGACCCCAGTTCAGTGTTTTTTTTTTTGTTTGTTTTTTTTTTTTTTTTGGGGGGGGGGGGGGGGGGGGTGGGGGGTGGGGGGCAAATCCTTATCTCAATTGTGCCCTTGTAAAATATTGGTGGAAGATCCACTGACCCTAAGTCAAACTGATGTGATAAGCTTTAACATTTATAATCAATTATAAAAGCCTTATACACCATGTGCTTTGAGTTGTTCGTGTAAACCTCTATAGTGGAATGCTTCATAACAGTGCCACTAGCTGATGGGGTGATTATGATCAGATTTCAAAAATTATTTTAATTGGTACAAGGTGCGAATAAGAATTTTTTGATATCCGCTTGCAACAAACAACACCATTAGATACTGTTGTAAGTTTTTTTTTTTGGATAGTTGTGTTACAAGTTATAAACCCAGGTAGCTACTAAGTGGCATGCTAGTAGTCTAAACAAGGCAGGTATTAAGCAGATTAATTGACATATTGGAAGATACTTCTGTAACATTTATACCACCTTAGTTTTCTTATTCATGCTTCCTGGACTATTTACAACCAATTCTTTGTCACACCACTAATGGGATAACAAATCTTTCAAGTGTTCTTAATGTAAAAATACATTGTTCAGAACTAAAGAGTAGAAATCATAGTATGTCTATCATTCAAGAATGTATTATCAGTTCCATTCAAAATAAAGAGAAACCCAAGAAAGAATCAATAGTGCATTAAATACTGTTATAATTTATAAGATTGGGAATGTCTTTTTTTATGATTGCAATCTTGGATATGTAAAGTATAAAAAACAACTGCAAAGAAACTTATCAAACATTACGGCAAAAAGAAGCAGCTTGAATAATTAGTCAGGTCAAAAGAGAGAGAGACACGCGTTTGAATCTATTTTCAACACAGTGACTGAAGTCAACAGCCATATTAAATCTAACATCATCTAGCATTGTAATAGATAAAAAAAGTGGTAGCTTTTTCACATCACAACATTTCAAATATAGGCGAATGTTTCATGATTTTGGAAAAATAAACTAGGAACTTTAAGTAAATATGTACGTTATTTATTATGGTAACTAATTATTCACACAGGAAAACCAAAATATAGAAGATGTACCTACAAAAATATATGGGGCTACAGTAATAATAGTAGTTAGTGATGAATAGGTAGAGGGCATTCAACTCTCTTATTGAGGGCTGACTCTGAGTCCTAAAGTGGGAGGTTTGGTGGGTGTAGGTAGATAGGTTGGTGATGTGTTGAATTTGTGAATTATCTTCCAATAGTTCATAGTATTTTTTGTATGTTCAAGGAAATCTGCAAATCTAGTCCCTTGCCTATATTCCTTTAATTAGGTTTGGAAGAAATGCAAGAAACGCCATATTTAGGAAGCCAAGGAGTTTTTTTTACTATTGAAACCAGCATGAAATGATGTGTGTTCATTACTATCATAGACAAAAATCTACATGGAACAAGGTAATACTCACATATAGATAACACTGGTAATACTTGCATCTATATACCCCCAAAATCATCTCAAAGAAAGAACCAGCATGTTCATACTGAATTAGAGTTTGCTAACAGATAACAAACCTTCCAGGTCAGCATCACATGACCTGGATTAACAAACTGCTGTAACTGGAATCATCCTTAAAATCTGGAGGTCCAGCAAGTTAGCTCAGACTATTGACTTCTGGATGAGATGTATATGGATTCCAATACAATCATATAATTCGACAGCTTTTCAATGGAATGGAAAAACAAAGGTTTGACATGATTGTTAGACAGTAGCTTATGCCAGTGTGAGACAAATATCAATCTATCACCCAGCACTGGAAATTCATGGTTCCAAAAATGCCTAAGTGGTCAACTGACGACCCCTTACATCGCCTCGGTTAATTGCCAAATAAGGCTCTATGCGTTAAATATAACAAACAAGGAGCTAGCTGGCATCCTAGTAAACTTCAAGCAAAAGCAGTCAAAAAGTAGGCCAGGAAGACAAGCGGTACAAACAGTGGCGTACGCAGAATTTTCACTAAGTGGGGGCGAAAAACATTTTGAACTAAAATTGAAAATTTATAAAAATCAAACAACATATTCTAAGTTTTGATATTACAAAAAAAATAGAGGGGCTCCCATTCAAGACAACATATCTCACTCTAAATTATAATGCTTCCCTTCGAGGAGCCATATTCTGAAATCGTTGAATGATTGATTCATTGTCAATATTGTCAAATATGTCTTTTTCAATATATGTCACCAAGCAATCATTTATCAACTCATCACCCATTCTATTACGCAGTGAATTCTTGATAAACTTCATTGCAGAGAGGTTGTGAGAGTTCTCAATCCCCAGAGGAGAGACTGAGAATCTGTCATTAGGAGAAACTAGAGGTTTTTTTTTTGTGGAGATCAGGAGAAATGATCCAAGTTGGATTTTTTTGCTTAGTTAACCCAACTCCAGTGGGGGCGACCGCATACGCTCGCCCCCACCTGCGTCCGCCACTGGGTACAAATATCATATAGACACATTTTGCAATAATGCACCAAATACTCGACCTTTTCCATTTTTTAAGAACAATGTTGAGCTGGGATAATGGATGTGGGAGTGCATAACCAGAATGTCTAGCACTCAAAGTGTATGATTTTGTTGAGGCCATTGTGAACGTGTACTTCAACTTTAAGCTGCAAAGATTATCCTAATTATAAGAAGCTAGTCGAATGGATTTTTTTGTCGAGCTTTGTATAAACTCCAAAAGTCCTACTAATCTAGCCATGCTTAGCTGAGTATACTATGAACTTTTGGCTAAGGAGTTTGCTCTGAACCCTCAAAGACCACATGGCAGATGCAAAAGACGTATCTTATACCTTATTGGTAATTTTTAATGGTATGAGCCAAGCAGGGTCACTTTTCCTTGAAGGAGTCTAGATAGGGAAAAATATTATACGAGGTTTATTTTTAAGAAAAATGTTAAATTAAAACACGAAATCGGGGAGCTAGACAAAAAAAACCTGGCAAGGAAGATGTAGAGATGAAACCAATAAACAAAATACAAAAATTCACTAAAAAGAAGAGGATTGTAAAAATTTCTCTATGGTAAAGGAACACAAAAGAGCAAGCACAATACTGTAATATCATACATAAAAGATCATGTGGAATTGAATCTCAAAAATGAACACCACTCCAATTAAATCTGAACCGTGCTCGCACAAGCTTATCTAAGAATTTCAACTAGTGATCACATAACAGCTGGCAAGACAAACTGACCACATGAAACATCGGCTCAATATTTGTAAAGCTTGAAACATCTTAATAAGCGCATTACTTAAAATGCATTTTCAGTTAAATTCTTCAATATGACGATAGTTGTAGAAAATTAATACAAAGTTTCTTCCTTAGCATACCTTAGTTACACAGTAGTAAGTTCCATCTGCATCCCATATTCGACGACCAATAATATACTCCCTATCGCTGCAGAAGAAGGGAAACTACATAGAAAGCAAGAAACTCTGTAAGCAACACAACAACAAAATCTACTTATCAAGGAAACTCCAACAGAAACACTCTTACCTTTCGCACCCATCGAACTACCAACGTGCCTGTCTTCACACACTCTTCCAGCATCGTGTGCTGGAGGAGCATATCATCCCACTTGTTCTTGGTCCGGAATTCATCATCCCAAAAGAAATCCCTTACTACTTCGGGCGTTGCATCGTCAAATATCGTGCTGCTCCGGTATTGTGGAGGACCCGTCTAAAATTCAAACACAACACAACTCCAATCAAACAATGGTATACATACTAAAACTCAATCTCAGCCAGAAACTTTATTCTACCTATTGTTATATAGTTGAAGGTAGCATCAAAATGAATGAAAAGGATTGCACTTTCTCATAAAGAGCAAGAGATTATACCTCAGGCTCCCTATTCCAAGCTCGATAGGTAAACCCGGGCATCGACTTATCCATCATCTGCTGCCACACAGGCCCTCCATCTGTAACCTCTACAAGCTGGCACAAATGCTCTAAATCCTCCTCCGTCACAGCCAATTGCTCACTCTCCATCACCTGAGCACTGTACAACATCCAATTCTATCAAAAACCCACAACCCAAAACAATCCCAAAACCCAAAAACACAATAAACCTTCAATTTACCTCATTTCAACAGCCGCCTCCTGCTTCGCACAGCTCGAACTCGCGCAGGCCTTGAGCGAATCCAATCTCACAAGACTTTGACAGCCATTGGAATTCCCAATGTTGCCGTCGACCAAACCCGCGGCCCACCTCGGCCTCCACGCCCAACCCACCACCAGCCCGACGAAGACCGCAATCCACAGGGGCGCAGCGAACACCGCGAGCTCCGACACCACGTCGCCGATGGTGGGCTGCTTCAAAATTTCGATCAGGGCATCCATAATCAGCGCCATGGGGCAAGACCCAGGTGACGAAATCGAATCAGAACCCCAAATTTCGTCCCGAAAAAGATAAGGCGGTTGAGCTCAGAGACCAACTCGACTCCCTCCTTTCGAAGAAAGAGAGAGAGAGAGAGAGAGAGAGAGAGGGAATGGAAAAACTAGAACAGAACCAGTGATAAGAGATTGAAGACGAGGAAGAGGGCAAATGGGATTGAGGGAGAATGGATAAGGATGGAGAGAGAGAGGCAGGGAGGCGTCAGTTTTGGATTCTGTGTCGGTTCACAGCCCCTTGGCTCCCGCTAATTCTAGCTTTCTAGGGCTCAGAATCGAGAGAGCTGCAACCAAAAGAGGAAAAAAAAACCGACGAGAACCTGATACATGAAATTGAAATTAATTAAATAAAATATAATTTCAGACTAAACAATTAGTATTTGTTTCTTCTAATTCTCATGTTCCTTGTACCTGCGAGATGAGATGAGAGGCATTGGGAATTGGGATCGGGATTTATACCAGTTTGGGGGGTTGGAGCGGGGCCGCGCTATTCTTTCTGACTGGGTGTGGTTGTAAGAGAATTGGACGGCTGGGGGGTTATTAAAAATTTTTGGGGTGGGGTTTGATTTGATTTGATTTGGGCTCGCGAGTTGCACGAGGGATTTGATTGACAAGAAAAGGTGGCGGGGTCCGAATTGAAAAGGGGCAGCTGGGCAAAGGGCTGGGGTTTGACTGCGGTTGTGGTCTTCGGAGGACTGGGCCCGTTCTAACGAGCGATTGTGGGTTGGAAACAAACATCCTGGGAAAAAACCTGTGGGAAAATGTGATTTGTGTTTTTCAAATAATTTAAATGATAGTTTTTTTTTTTTATTTTATCTTTTCTTAGAAATAGCAATTTGAATAATTAAGTTACTAAATTACTAATTAAGACGACTAAGAAAGATAATAAACAATTTTACAAGGTGTGTTTACAAGGTATTTAGATAAATTTAATTGACATTATTAGAAAGAAAAATTTATTTATTTAGGTTCCTTTAAGTTAGGAAATAACAAACACTTGTTCATAATTTTCTCTTTATCATTTTGACTTTTGACATATATGTATTGTATGATAAGGAAATTTCAAAATTTAAAAATAGTAAATTATCATTCTCCATATGTGTGAGAGGGAGGATAAATAGTACATTACTAACTAAGACGATTAAAGAAAGATAATAAGCTTTTAGAAGGTATTTAATAAATTTAATTGACATAATTAGAAAGAAAAATATATTTATTTAGATTCCTTTTAAGTTAGGAAATAATAAGGACCTGTTCATAATTTTTCTGTTAACATTTTGACTTTTGACATATATGACTGTGCACTTGTTAGTTCTATATTATGGTTGTTTGCTCGGGCTAGAAATTTGGTTCTTTGTGATGGAGTTTGCTGGTCACCAAAAGAGAGCGTCTTTTTGTATTTTTTTTTATTTCTTTTGTTAAAAAAAGCTTCGTGAAAGATGAGTTGATTCCTAGCTTCTTTGTTGGGAGACCAGCCATAAGTGCCCTTCAAAGGGAGCCATTGGAAAGGTTAGAAGCAAGATTAGAATAGTGCGACAGTGCTTGTGGGACCTCAAGATATAATATACATTTTATTAAGGCATCGATGTCATTTAAAATGCCAAAATAATTAATGGACTAATTCTTAAGCACCAACCAGCGAATCTCAGGGGGTGGTCCTGCGTGAGGCCTGAACTTAGAGATAATTGAATTTACTTATTATTAGTCTCAAAGGACGAGAATATACAAACACAATAAAAAAAATTAAACAGTTCTTTTGTTTTTTTAATTAATAAGAATTTAATGAAACAAAATATAGAGAAATGGAAAAGCCAGAAAGAAAATAAATAACAGAAAATAAAGATAAAACTAGAGACCATATAGAACTGGTGTGAGTGCCCGGTGTATTGAGCGTTGTCCAAAATAGGAAAGCAACACGGATTAACATAAATCTATTGGGATAAGGACCATAATTTATTATTAATAATTCTTGAATTCCTCTCTTCAAATGTCCTAGCAAACAACTGCAACCATAATGTCTCACAAAATCCTGTTTTGCTTGATAATCCTATTTTTGCGCCATTCCATCCCAGGCGTGGAAACGGACGGTTGGTGCCCCTTCAAGTCAAAATCTCTCTTCATACTTCCCCAAATCTCAATGGAGAAATGACAGTATAATAAGAGGTGATCCACTGTGTCACGTCCCACTTCCTAAAAAATATACTGTAACGAGCACGCGACTAGAGTCGATGACGCATATACACGAGGAGAATACCCTGCACGGATATGCGTTAAGACTCAGTACAAGAAATTAACACAGTATACACAAAAGCCCAGCCTGATTCATAAGTACGAAGCATATACATTATCCATATATATTACATCGAAAGGTACATGAAAACAAAACGAAAGGGAGCTCTCACAAGCTTCAGGTGAGCCAGCGGGTTCTCTACTGAACTTCTGCTTCACCCTCGAAGTATTCCTGATACTCCAAATTTGGACCTGAGCATGCAACCTCAGGGCCCTTAGAACGCGGCAGAGTGAGTAGTAAAATGAAGGAAGCAATAGTATACTATAATTATAATAACAGCTAGTACATTATAACTATATCACGAGTATAATGTCATATAGTACATAGTTAAATAGTAGTTAAGTATAATAACAAACGACGCTTAGTTAAATAGTGGTGAAGTCATTCTGTGTGAGATTACATATGTCGGGAGTTCATCATTTTATGGCAATTAAAGTAACAGAGGCATGACACAAGTATATTACAACGTATATTTAGGATTATACAATAATAATAGTCAGTATCACCTGATATTTTACTCATTCCCTTCCAGTGTCCCATACCAGTAGCAGTCCTTACTGGAGCTTGCACCCCAGCAGAACTCATTCGAACATGACATGCATGCACCATTATCCGAATGAGAGAGTGACTAAATTACACACGTTCCTGATATCATTATTATTATAAAATGTGATGTTATTTGAAACTGAGATAGAGACATTGCCTGTGTTTTAGGTGGGTTCTGTGCATACTCGGAACCACAGCCTACAATGCATTCCAACGCTAGACCAGGACAATACCGCTAGGTATCAACAATAACAAGATAAACGAGACGGGGATGCCAGTCCATCCCCGATTTTCCGCCGTGGAATCCAATTCTTCCAGTTGTATAACCCACATCCAAGATCTACCAAAAATACAGATGTTATCTCCCCTTAATTTTTCTACCCCCGGTGTCAGTTGTCTAGTGTTAAAACTACATAAATACTGGGTCTGATCAATAACAGTGATTATTACATGGATACACGATAACAAGATTTCTCGGTAAATCCGGTAACACGAACAATTTTCGATATAACAATATTGCCTCAGTGATTCTAGTAATATTAACCCAATAAATATCACACTGTCATCATGTATAATTAATTATTGATTCAAACATTTCACAACAGGATCTAAGAATAATAATTTATCTTTCTGCAATTTCTTTAATCAAACAGTCCAGTTACCAGTCAACATTATATAACTCATCAAACACTATATTTATAATAAAGAATCATAATAAAATATTATTTCACAGTAAAAAAAGTTAAAAACACTCACTTGATCATCGTAGATGCGTAATACTATCCTTTGTGATTGCAATAGCTCAAGAACCGGACGGATTAGGCTTCGGATGGTCAAGGAATTGTTCGAGTGACTGGGTTGTTTTCTAATTTCTGAAAAGTAGTAACGGTCTGTTTGTAAACTTTTAGGGTTTGAAATAATATAAATTAGCTAACGTGGGATTTGGATAAATTTTACCTCTATCTAATAAGTTGCGGGTTGTATTGCTTGTGGGTCAGGTCTAATTCGATAATCCAAACCCACTAACTTAAGTTAAATATGATGCGGGTTTGATATCGGGTTTGGGTCAGTTGACTTGCGGGTTGGGTTGAGCTGAAAAAAGGTCTGAATTGATAATGGGTCGAGTTTGATTGAAGCAGATCAAGTTAGTGAAGAGGTTTATCGGGTCGGGAAATTCCAAAGAGACAGAAAAAAGAAAGAGAGAGAAGAGAGAGCAGCAAGGAAGAATAAGAGAAGAGAGGAGGGAAGGCATGAGCGATGCTCAACAAAGCTCGGGTTCAGCCACGCGGGCGGTGGCAAGTGGCGGCAGCGCTCGTCGCCATTGAGAGCAAAGAGGGAGGAAGAAAGAAGGGAGAAAGGGTGGCAGTGCACAGCTTGACGGGTGATGTGGTGGTGCTGGGTGGCAGCGGCAGCGGGAGCGGGAGCGGGAGCGCATGGGGAAGAAGAAGCAAAAAGAAAGAAGGAGAAGAAGAAGAAAATGAAAAGGAGGAGGGAAGAAGGCTGTGGCGGAGCTTGGCTGCAGGTGACGATCTCAGGTGAGCGGGCACGGCGGAAGGGAGAGGGGGTGGCTTGGGTGAGTGAGACTGAAAGAGAGAGGAGAGAGGAAGAAGAAGAAGAACTAGGGAGAGAGAGAGAGAGAGAGAGAGAGAGAGAGAGAGAGATGAAATTTTTCTCATCAATAAGGATCAAAGGACAAGTGTCCCACTCCCTCCAACACCCATCCTCACCCTACACCTCACCCTCCTCTCACCTACCCATTCTCATCTAATCACTCTCCTAAACACCCTATTAATCACTCCTTGAACACTAATAATAATAACAACAATAATAATAACAATAATTAAGATACAAAATAATAATAATAACAATTACATTAAATTACAGAAATGTATACACGAGAAAATATATATACATTTATTTATTTTAAATTCTTCTTTCTACAAAATAATTATTGAACAATATTAATTTTACAATGTTTATAAATCAAAACTAATTAAATTATTGATATTAATTATCTTAATCAAGTATTAGGGAATATGAATATTAACACACCGATTCTGAGTTGGAGGAAAAAAGAAACATAACCACCCAGCCCCAACTAGTTTCCTCTCAGCAGGTTGTCCTTGATCAGAATCGTATACTTCGTGGTATGTCACACAAGAAGGCTTGTATTAATGGAAATGTCGAGTCCTGGTCAGTGGATATCAAGTTCCTGTCCAATTTAGCCAGACATGGCTCTTGATGGTGCTTGGGCCAAGTAAATCATCTGCACAAGTCCTTGGTCACTTACCAAGTCATTGAAAGTGACCCTGTCTCTACCATTACCATTCCCTCCATTATGTTCGTGTTGGAAGTGAACAATATTAAAATCCCTTGCCACAAACAAGGCAGGTTATGACAAAGTCTACAATCCTGCAACTCCACTCAAAAAGCTAGTCTCTTGGATCGTCTAGTATAGACGCCCACAAACAGGCGTAATCACTCGTTAAAATCCATCTGATATGCGTAACCGTGGTGAAATCGCGAATCAACTTATGTGATAAACTCTCAATGATGCAATTTTCATTTGTTAACAGACATATGATACATGTGATACATTGTGTTTAGACATGTGTATATACATGTGATACATTGTATCTAGACATGTATACTTTTCTTATATCCTTATCTCCACTTTTATATATATTAATGTAATCTTTGATGAAAGCATATACAATAATATTGAAATTTTCTCTTTTCAAATTATCATGGTGTCAGACCAATTCCTCTACTGATCGTCGTTCTACGCTATCAGCAACTCTGCGTTGGCCCATGCTCGCATAGTTTGAGCCTAGCACCGAGCCACTTTCGCCTCAGGCCATCTCTTTATCTTCCGCTATTGTTGACCTGTACGACATCTTACTCCAGCTACCTCTGTCACCTTACTGTAGAATTCATGTAGTCGAGTTCTCGTGAGCCCTTCTACCCCTGTTCTCTTTATGCACGCGTCATCAGTGATCGCCTCTGCCCTGCGTGGCTGATTCTGCCCACCATTCTTGCCGTCGACGAGAGACAATCGATGAGCGATGATTTCACCATTCCCGCTGCCGATTCGACGAGCGATGACTTCACCATTCTCGTCGTCGACGAGAGACGATCGATGAATGTATTTTTAAACTCTCGATGTTTGATCCACTGTGAGTTTGAGCGAGGGTGTTAACAGACATGTGATACATGTGATACATTATATCTAGGCATGTGTATAGACATGTGATACATTTTATGTAGACATGTATACTTTTCTTATATTTTTCTCTTTACTTCTATATATAAATTGATGTAGTCCTTGGTGAAAGCATATACAATAATAATACTGAAATTTTTTCTTCTACAAGTTATCACTATTATAACGAAACTCACTATTCTTATATATTATTAGGCTCTTTCTCACATATACTCTGCAAATCTTTCATATTTTCAAATTTACTCCTCAAATCTTCATAATATCAGAATTACTCCACAAATTTTTTTCATATTTTCAAAATTACTTCTCAAATCTTCTTAATATCATAATTACTCGCCACATTCTTTCATATTTTCAAATTACTTCCCAATTATCTGTTATGAAAATTTGAAATCCCAAAAATACCCTCACAACAGTACCGGGAGAGGGAGGGGGGGGAGAGGGAGAGGGAGGGGGGGAGAGGGAGAGAGAGAGAGAGAGAGAGAGTATTGGGGTGGTGGAATAATTTGATCGGGAGCAGAAATTTTGAAAATCTGAAAGAAATTGAGGAGAATTTCTGATACTATAAAAATTTGAAGAGTAAATTTGAAAATATGAAAAATTTGAGGACATGAAAAAGACCGATATTATTATTGTATATTCTAACACTATAGTGATAGATCTCATACCATAAGAGTCTTTACCTGCAATTGGGAAAACATTAATAAATGAAATCGAGAATCAGATTAAAAATATATTATTGACTTTTAATAAAATTTGAGTGTGGGAAAAAAAACCCCTCAAATTAATAACCATAAGTGAAACGCAGAGCCACTTGATTATTGCAGGTAGCGGACAAAAGGATTGTTGGCCTCTCAAATGGAGGGATCAATAGAGGATCCTGTTTCACACAGATTGAGCTATGGTGGCATCAACAAGATTTCCCTATTGGTTGGCCTTCGAATAACTCCAAAAAGTATACGTACATCGTTTATTACGTGGATTTCTGTTTGGGCTTTAAGTGATTAGATTAACTATGGAAAACACTATAAAAAGGATAATCTTTTTTCTTTTCTTTTGAAAATAATTGGTGAGTGAATACCCTCACATTCTATTAAAACAATTTCAACAAAACACCTCAAACAAGTACAAAAAAGTATAAATGTATAGGAGAAAATATTTTCTTGATTCAAGAAAATTTTCTTCTAAATTTATTTCAAGAAAATTTCTTCTGTCGCACTGACGATCAAAAGCCTAGAGCCAGTAATTCTGAAATCTGCAGCATCAGCAAAACAACATCGTTTGTGTATTCTGAAATAAGAGAAGAAAAAAACAGTGGATTTCGACTGGATTTCTGGCATTTGATTAAACAAGCAATTCTTTCACCATGGATCAATTATTAAGCAAAATTTTCCTGAGAGAACCTATGTGTGAAATGGGTCCCTGTTGTTTTCTAAAAAAGAATAAAACAAACTCTGAATCGCAAGTTCATTTTCAGTTGAAGAAAAAAGAGAGGGCCTAGTACTAACTCAGTGGCTGGTTGCGCACGGAGAAATTTCTTGTCCACACGTCCTTGAGCTTTACGTTTTCCAAATAAAAATGCAAGTGTTTGAATCAGGATAATTCAAACAAACACACTCCGTCAGTTGAGGGAGGTCCTGAGTCAGTAACCTAACTCAAATGAAATACACGTAAATCCCTTCACGTACACAGACAGAGTCAATCTTAGCGACCAGAAGGCTTCAAAACTAGCTCCAAACGTCACACATCAACAAACCTAGGACTCTCAAATTAACACCACAGGTCTAAAGCACAGGGTACGGACCTCGGACTCCTGCTGCTCTTCAGGGAAAAAAAAAAGGCTGAAGGCTGCGTAGCTTTCATTTCTTTTCTTTACTTCAAATGTGAACTGGAAAACTAGTGAAAGAGAGGGAGGAGCGATCGCCACTGCGGCGGCCAATATCTCCGACCACCACCGGCCCATGTTTTCATCGCCGCGCGCGTGCGAATTCCGCAGCTTCGCTGAATTGACCTAATGACTAATGAGAGGAGAGCAGTGGCGTTGGGTTACTGAGTAGTGGCGCGTGTGGCGACACGTGAGCGCTTATCTAATGCGTGACTGTTGATCGATTCAGATCCACGTCATTTTTGTTGATACTTCTTGATAAGCATTTGGGGACGTTGACGTGTTACCATTGTCGACCCAGAGGATGTGGGTATGATAAGAGTTAAAATCATGTGATTCCAAGTTGTTTGCCTATGCACTCAGTTGTTATACAAAATATGCTTGAAAAGAAGATGTGATTTGGGGCTATTTGATCCGTCATAAAAGTCGTAAACGCGTAAATGACTTACAACCCAATTACAATTACGGTATTTGTTTGAATCGTAATTGGTAAAAGACTTGCGTAACTCAACTATCACTCACTTGCAATCTAATTACCATTCACTTACAACCCACTTGCAGTTAATTTTGTGGTCATACAAATTTGTATTATTTTTTATGTTAATATTAATTTTTTTAATATTTAACATTTTTAGTATTTATTTACAATAAAAACTTTTTAAATCATCAAATAGTTTATTTTATGGTGAACTTTTTCACTTACTACTTACACGTTACGATAACCAAACACCGTAAAACACACTACACTTTCTCACTTATAATTTTATATTTCCAATCAAACACCGTAAAACTTACATGCATGTATGTAACTCATTTACAACTGTAAAAGATTTTACCAATTACGATTTACGAATTACGGACAATTACGACAAACAGACCCCAAATGTATGGGTAAAAAAATTTGAAGTCGTTTGATTTTTCAGCGCTAGCCTAATTTAACCATGGAGTTCCCATGAAGTTTAGACTGATGATCACTCCCATGAGATCATTTCACTATACTAGTCACAAGCATGTGCACTAAGTGCCCATTGTGAAAAATCAACTTGAGATTACTGAAAGAAATATATAATAATATTTTAAATCAAATTAATAATACTTATATATTTATTATAAAAATAATAAATTTATTAATATCTTTATTAAGAAAGATATTTTTTTTTTAGTTTTGTCTTTCTTTTTAAAAATTATGATATCATCTCATGCCGATTAGCCACTATCAATAATTATACCAAAATTATTATTGGGGAAAATGAAATAAATTCTCGTTGTAACATCCCGAAATTTTATTATTTATTTCTTTTCCTAAAGAATATTTTAATTCTCTGCCAGGAGATAATGCCGGATAATTGGGACTGATAACTTAATGTTCGGTGTACTTTAATCATGAATTAGTGTTGCAATGCAAATTTTAATTTATATATCTATATAATTATTCTTTACTGATGATTAAGTGAGAAATTGGTATTAATAAATTATCACAAGTATATGAGATGTAAATATATCCATGATGTATGTAAGGGATAACCATGTATATGCAAGGTGTCACATATTTTAATACATGAAAATAATTATACATGATATATACTTACCCCTACCAATCATACCCCATTGTTTAATTAAAATACTTGTTAATGGAGGGGTTAGGTGTGCATGGAGAAATGAGGTGTAGGGCTAGGATCATTTTGATCCTAGCTTTGGCCAAGTGGCAAGTTAGTGGAGATGATGTTTTTGTAATGACTTGGTTTTAGGAGGGTTTCTTTGCAAAATATACTCCCCTTACGTTCAGATCTGAGAAGAAATTCTCTCTTCTCTGTAAAACACTTCCTTCTCCACCTGAAACCCTAGATCACCTCCCTCCAATTTTTCTCTCTCTCTCTCTTCCAGTTGGACCCCCGGCCGGAGCCAGGGGTGGGGTTCGCGACCGCGCGCCACCACGCGGCCGCGCGCAGCTCGCGCAGGGGCGGCGCAGCCGCGCGCGAGCAGCAGACTAGGCCGCGGCCGGCCTGGTTTCGGGGGGGAGGAAGCCTCCGTTGGCCGGGGAGGGATAAGGGAGTTTCCTCTATGAAAAAGACAAGCTTTTAAAGGTAAAAATTTAGCCCTAGATCTGATTTTTGTGGTGAATTCATCTTATACCTCAATAATTTCTGATTTAAGTTAGCAGAGAATTAGTATGTGAAATAAGTATTAACCTTCAAGATTATTGGTGAATCTAGTACTAAAAGATATCTTGATGATCTCTTGAATAGGATCATTGTTTGGGTTCATGTGGAAGCTAAAAGATTTGCGAAGAACTCTCCGAATGAAGGTGAGAACTTGTTGGGTTAAGTTATTAATTAAATGAATACTGTGGGCAAGAATATCTTAATAAAATGTGGCTATGTAATATTGCTTTAATAGTAAGAATTGGGGTTAGGGTATTAAACTCCATGAAAGTATTAATTAGAAATATATTATTGTGTTAGAAAGCGTGAAATAGCCATGATAATCATGTTGGTATAATTTCAAGGGTAAGAGGCTAGCAATACGTAATGGTAAAATAGGTCTCTTCTACGAGAACATTGTAATCCACTTGATGTTTAATTAAGAGTTAAATTATGTGATGTTGTTTGCTACTATCAAATAGGGGGATTGGCGTGTTGGTGTCCGATGTGGTTATTCGGAAAGGAAACATGAGGCGATGCTCGGTACGAACCCCCTTGTAGAACGCTCAACTTGAAGGTGAGTGGGGTTTTTAATAAGTTGGATT
This sequence comes from Agave tequilana, assembly GCA_038442645.1. Classification (NCBI taxonomy): domain Eukaryota; kingdom Viridiplantae; phylum Streptophyta; class Magnoliopsida; order Asparagales; family Asparagaceae; genus Agave; species Agave tequilana. Next base: position 21,646 of record JAVJIF010019954.1, on the reverse strand, counting down.
ACATTATATCTAATCGCAAATATGGATAATAAATTGTTTGATATAGTACTTTACCAAATTGCATATGCGGCTTGTATTTTGAAGTATGGTGTACAATGGCATTGACATGCATGTTATAGAATAGAATTCATTATGGTTGACATAAATATGATTAATGTATGTTACTTGATTTTGTACATATAAATGTATATGTGATATGCTTGGCTAAGACAATGGTGCTAATTTTGCATAAGAATACATGGTAACGGGCAAGTACTAATTGAGAGTATCATTCCATATATGAAATGATGTGCTTTGTACATGAGCCTTATGAAATTGAATATGCCGATCTTGTGGGTATTTGGATGTATGTGTACATATACCTTATTGAGGAGGAAGGGACCCGTATTTCACGGGCGGAGTGCGAAGACGGTGCCATATACATTATATTAGGAGGAAGGGACCCGTATGCAGGGCGGAGTGCGAAGACGGTGCCATATAAATACGTGTATATCTATGGAGGAAGGGACCCGTATGGCACGGGCGGAGTGCGAAGACGGTGCTACAATACTTGTATATGCAACTTTACAATTGATTGAGAATGAATGACTATATGTGACATATATGTATGTATGTGCGTGACACTAGGGGTATGTTGGATGTGTTATTTTATATGGTAATGGAGATATATGATACTGGTCATGTGTTCAGTTATCAGCATCAATTGAACAGCAATTGAAAGTAAATTTACCATCAAGTAGAAGCACTCAGTATTACATACTTCATGTACCGCATTCATCTTGTTTTCATGTATCATGAATACTATACATTGTTAATGCCACGCTAAAATTATGAATGAGATTGACTCCACTCACTGAGCTGTCGAGCTCACCCCCCTATAGCTTCATGTTTTCAGGGCAAGTCAGGGATAAATAGCAGCTAAAGACAAGAGTAGAGCACTGAAAGGGTGCACAACATTCATTGTGTGGGCCTATCAAGCTTCTATATTGACTTGTAATTGAGTAATATGGTTATATGAATGTACTTAGAGTTGATGTTATAGTTAGATTGAATAGTTGCATATATGATGTATATAAGTGGACTTGTGTATAAGTTCTTATGAATGTTATCTTGAGTTGGCTTGTAGTAGATGGTGATACCAAGGAGATTAGCCTCAAGAAAGTCTTTGATTTGTTATCTTGTGTTGTATCCACATGATAAATGTGAGAGATTTTAAGTAGGCGATGTCAAGCCGAAAATGTGATATAACTGCATGGGATATTTTGTATACATACATGATTGATGAGAATTTTAGAATTATATGTAGCAATGTATCAAGCGGACTTCGTATTACAGAGGAAGTGCTGCCAAAATTTTCAAGGATTTGGAGATAGTTATGATAATCTGTGGATCAATATAATGTTTATGTATATGGAAATATTATGAAATCTGGGACCGTTACACTCGTAATTCTAGAAAAATGGATCCAAGTCAAAATAATATTTATCTAACTATTTTTTATATGCATATGCATGTATATGATTACTGCTTAAATCTTTACAAATATTTATTGGGGAGGATGAAATAAATTCTCATAATTCTAGAAAAAATGGATCCAAGTCAAAATAATGTTTGGCTAACTTTTTTTTTTCCCTGTATTCAATTACGTGCATATGATTACTTCCAAATTCCTTACAAATTAACTATTCTATTTATTACAGCCACAAATATATCAAAATTATGACCAATGACAAGCCAAATCAATGCCAACAGTTTTACCCTAAAATTATTTATGTATAACACAAGTAAAATATTATTTTTATTTAAAATTTATCTAGTCACTCATCTACATTTGACAACTAATTTGACTATTTTCTTACATATACGATTGTAACTCAATTTATTTAAAATCTAAAAAATATAGAAATTGAAGGACATAGTTTGAATCTAATTAGAAACTTATGCAAAGCTTTACTCTTTTTACAATTAAAAAAATAAATAAAGACAAAAAATTCATAGTTTTAAGCATATAGAATACAATGTTACCTCAAGATCGAATCACAAAAAACCTCTACTGCAAATACCTCTCTACGTAACTGCAGACAGAAATCTAAAAATATAGAAACTGAAGAAAAATAGTTTTCGAGATAAATAATACAATGTTACCTCAAAGATCGAATCACAAGAAGCCTCCGTTACAAATATCTCTCTACGTAGTTGGATATAGAAATCTAAAAATATTGATATCGAAGGACATAGTTTGAATCCAGTTAGAAACTCATGCAAAATTTACAGTTAAAAGGATAATAATTTTCATGATAAATTAAGAATACGATGTTACTGTTAGAAATTAAATGAACTTCATGATAGTGAAAACATCTATCAAGGATCTAGAATCAAATGCATCTCAAGAATAATCATATAAATAATTGTACACATAAACACATACCTGAAGCCATTAGCGGAATGATAAAGGTATGTTGAAGAAGATCTCAGTCCTTCTCTTTATCCTTGCAATAACCCTAATCTGTAGAACTCCTTCTTCTCTCTGTCTCCTTTCCTTTCACAAACCCCAACTCAATAATGATGGAACCACAAAAAGGGGAGAGTTTGTTTTCATTTCAAGAGGAGAGAAGTGGGTCTACGTTTGCAAGTAATCACATGTGATAAAACCACCCATCATGGCTCCTTTCTATCCCACATGATTATTTAAACCTTATGCAAATGTCACCTTTATATTTGAGCATACATAATATCAGTTAGGCTTTAATTATGGAATCCAATTAATACTCAAAGGTTAGTGATCCACCTTAATGTGAGATTAACATTCTCCCACTTGGATTACTAGCCGATTATGTTAAAACTTTAGAAAACAAATAAAAAGACTCATTTTAAAAACATTTTGACTCCATTGGATTCCATACTGAAAAACTTTGACACGTGATCACGAATTTAAAAAATAATAACTGATAAGCCCAAATAATGAGATACTGTAATACTGCAATTAGCTTGGACCACCAATGTGAGTCATAGCGGTTATACAACATCTATGTCATACTCCCTTCTACGTACCACAACATTGATAACCCTTACTAATTGAGTCCATAACCAAAATGACCCCTGTAATTTGTCTTGTCAAGACATTTCCTGTTTAACAAACATCCATACATAATATGTGCACACATAATTGGATAACAGGAATACAGAAACAAACTTTTATTGCGCAATAGTGTCAATTACACAAGTACCAAGACATACATTACAGATTGCTCAAAAGACCCATTCTCATAACATGTTCCTTGAATGTCTTTGGAGGCAATCCCTTGGTCAATGGATCAGCAACCATTAAAGTGGTACTTATATTTTCAATTGACACCTTTTGTTTCTGAACTCTTTCTCTAACCACCAAGTACTTAAGTTCCATGTGTCTGGAACCACTAGAGTACTTTCCATTCTTAGAGAAGAAAACGGCTGCTGTATTATCACAAAATCTCTTCAGCGGCCTGGCAATAGAATCAACTACACCAAGTGTTGAGATAAAATTACGTAACCATAATGCATGATTCGTGGCCTCAAAACATGCTATGAACTCAGCCTCCATCGTGGATGAAGCAGTGATAGACTGCTTTACACTCTTCCACGAGATTGCCCCACCTGCTAGCATGAAAATAAAGCCTGAGGTAGACTTCCTGCTATCTGGGCAACCACCAAAATCTGAGTCCGAATATCCGATCACTTCCAACTGATCAGATCTCCTATATGTGAGCATATGGTCCTTCGTCCCTTGAAGATACCGCATTACCTTCTTTGCCAATTTCCAGTGCTCCATTCCTGGATTACTCTGGTATCTTCCTAACATCCCAACAGCAAAACTGATATCTGGCCCGGTACAAGTATGTGCATACATCAAGCTCCCAACAGCTGACGCATACGGAACTTTCTGCATTTGACCCTTTTCTAAGTCATTTTTAGGACACTGGCTCCCACTTAATTTGTCACCCTTCATAATGGGTGCACAACTGGCTGAACATAGTTCCATATGAAATCTTTCCAAGACTCGATTGATATAACCTTTCTGAGACAGTCCTAACAATCCTCGAGATCTATACCTGAAGATCTCTATGCCAATGACATAAGCTGCCTCACCCATATCAACCATCTGAAAGTTCTTGGTAAGATAGTCTTTAGTTTCATACAGTAAACCAATATCACTACTGGCTAACAAAATATCATCCACATACAGAACCAGAAAGATAAACTTGCTCCCACTGATCTTCAGATATATACACTGATCAACAGTGTTTTCTGTAAATCCGAAAGAGATAATGGTATCATTAAACTTTATATACCATTGCCTGGAAGCTTGTTTAAGTCCGTATATGGATTTCTTTAATTTGCAAGCCAAGTGTTCTTGTCCTTTCTTTGCGAACCCTTCAGGTTGCTCCATGTAAATTTCCTCATCCAAATTTCCATTCAGAAAAGCTGTTTTCACATCCATTTGATGTAACTCTAAGTCATAATGAGCTACAAGGGCCATAATGATTCTAAAAGAGTCCTTCTTTGATACTGGAGAGAAGGTTTCTCTATAATCAATGCCTTCTTTCTGAGTGAAACCTTTAGCCACAAGTCTGGCCTTATATCGTTCGATATTGCCTTTGGAGTCGCGCTTGGTCTTAAAGACCCATTTACACCCGACTTTCTTACAGTTATCAGGCAATTCGACGAGCTCCCAGACTTTGTTTTGGTCCATAAATTTCAACTCTTCATTCATAGCATCAATCTATTTACTAGAATCATTGCTTTCTATGGCTTGTGAAAATGAAACTGGATCTTTATTAATCCCAATATCAAAATCAGATTCCTGTAGATACACCACATAATCATCTGAAATGGCAGATCTTCTTTCCCTTTGAGATCTCCTCAAAGCTGCCGGTTGTGGTGGTTCTACAACATTTTCAATGGCGATATCCTCATGAAGTGGTGAACCAATATCATTATGTTGTACTGGTAACTCAGCTTGATGATCAAGCTGAGGGACAACAATTTCTCTTGAAGTAAAGGGTATTGGGATATTTACCCTTATCACTTCAAGATCCACCTTTCTTGGTTCATCACTCCCACTAAATTCGCCATTCTCAAGGAATCTGGCATTACCAGTTTCAACAATTCTTGTACTATGGTTAGGACAATAAAATTTGTACCCTTTAGACTTATCTGGATAACCAATGAAATACCCAGATATGATCCTTGAGTCTAATTTCTTTTCTTGTGGATTATATATTCTAGCCTCTGCTGGACAACCCCAAACATGTAAATGTCTTAAACTAGGTTTCCTACCAGTCCACAACTCGAAAGGAGTTGTTGTGACTGCCTTACTAGGAACCCTGTTCAAGATATACATAGCAGTCTTTAAGGCTTCATTCCACAATGAATTAGGTACATTAGAGAAGCTCATCATGCTCCTAACATATCCATAAGTGTCCGGTTTCGCCTTTCAGCAACTCCATTCTGCTGAGGCGTACCTGACATTGTGTATTGAGCACAAATGCCATGCTTTTCTAGAAATTTGGCAAATGGGCCAGGATTTTGTCCTGACTCATCATATCTACCATAAAACTCACCACCTCGATCTGATCTTATGATTTTAACTTTTCTATCTAATTGTCTCTCGACCTCTGTAATGAACACCTCAAGGATGTCAACAGCCCGAGACTTTTCATGAATTAGATAAATATAACCATAACGAGACAGATCATCTATAAAAGTGATAAAGTATCTCTCTCCCGTAAAACATGGAATAGAGAGTGGTCCGCAAATGTCTGTATGAATTATCTCAAGAAGCTCTTTACTTTTGTGGCACCTTTATTGGTGTGTTTGGTTTGCTTTCCTTTTATGCAATCCATACACAACCCAAAATCAGTGAAGTCTAGGTTATCCAAAATCCCATTCTTCACTAATCTTACAATTCTATCCCTGGAGATATGCCCCAGTCGTCTATGCCACAAGATAGAGGATTTTTCATTAATTAAGCCACGTTTAGAACCAACATTCGAATGCAGGGTTAAAAGAGATTGTGCAAACTCATCATTCAAGGAAATTTTATATAAACCATCACATAAAATTTCATGTCCAACCGACATTGAATTAAACATTAAATTGAGTTTTCCACAACTGAATAACACTGAATATCCAACAACATCTAATTTGGATAATGACATTAAATTCCTAGAAATCGAAGGTACATAAAAAGTGTTTTCGAGATCCATCTGATGACCCGTCTCTAAGAGTAGTCGATAAGTTCCAACAGTCTCGACCTCCACTTTGAGACGGTTCCCCATAAAGACAAATCTCTCACTTTCCTTCGGTTTCCTGGTTGTAAGGAATCCCTGCATTGAATTAGTTATGTGAGTTGTGGCTCCAGAGTCAATCCACCAAGTATTAGAAGGAACTTCAGCAAGATTTGATTCATAACATACAAAAGAAAGATTTATACCTTTCTTTTCGAACCAAACCTTTCTCTTGTTGCAGTCCTTCTTCACATGTCCTTTTCTGCCACAAAAGTAGCATTTGACAGTGAAAATCTTTCCATGACCCTGGCTACTTTCCTTAGGTTCATTCCCTTTCTTTGGTGGAAACCTCTTACCTCTTCCATATTTTCCCCTCTTATGGATAGCTCCTTGAGATACTGCCAACACCGAGTGATGTCCTTCTTGCCTCAGTCTCACTTCCTCTTGAACACACATACTAGTCAACTCATTCAGATTCCACTTATCCTTATGAGTATTATAGTGAATCTTGAATGGTCCAAACTGAGGAGGAAGTGAGTTGAGGATGAACTGTACCAAGAAGGATTTATCCACTTTCATTCCCAGTGTTCCTAACTTGGCAGCTTTATCAGTCATATTAAGAATGTGTTGTTGGACTCCTCTACTACCATCATATTTCATGGTAGTTAGTTCAGCCATAAGGGTGCCAGCTAATGACTTATCAGCAGATTTAAACCGGTCTTTTACAACAGTTAAAAGTTCAGATGCATTAGTAGTTTGAGGGAGTGAAGTCTTGATATTGTTGGCAATGGTCATCTTAATGAACATGAGACTGAGTCTGTTCAACCTTTCCCAGGCTTTGGCATGACTAACCTGATCTGCTGTACTTTTAGCAGTGACTTCCTCAGGTTTCTCAACTAGTAGAGCCAGGTCAAGGTCCAGTACACCCAATGTGAATTGGACATGTTCAAACTATTCTGAAAAGTTGTACCATCCAGGGCTGGAATGCTAGATGCATGAGAGTGAAGGGAAGTGGGAACGTTCACTGAAACAAAATAGGACATAGCTCACATTAAGGCCTCGAATCAATACAAAAACTTTAAATTTTATGAAGATGAACTATTGATATCACTTTGATTTCTCCTTTGGGTGAAACCTAAGCATATCCAGTGTTCACTCTTCAGGTGAGACCTTTTATCACCTATGTAGGTCTAATATAATTTATGCCACTTAGACAGTAACTCATGTTACCTTTGGGTATCCAATTCTACACTACTAAGTTGCATAAATTATACTACCCTACCCCGGTTCATAATTATTTGAAAGAGACTTTCCTTTGGGGCAGTCCCAATCTCCTAACTAGAACCGCCACCGAGAATATTATTGTCTTTAATGTCACCCTCAATGACAAGTCTTTTATGTAGTTGTATATTCATAAGGCTTACTAATGTAGGTCACTTTGGCAACTACTAACACAATAAACCGTATGAATACAAAACTAACCAATAATATTCTCTAACCTTTTATTTGAGTAATTCTATAATACTCCAATACATCACTTGACCAACATCAATCAATATTAACACAATAACATCAAATGTGTAACATACATTTATGATTGAACTTAAACAAACATTAGTCGACTGGTCAAGGTATATAAGTCGACTAAGCACAAGTCAAGTCGACTATAAAGGAAGTCTCAGTCGACTAGGGTCAAGTCAAGTCGACTATACATTTTAGGTTAGTCGACTAAGGCAAAGCAAGTCGACTATAATATAAAGGTTAGTCGACTAACAGAGAAACAGAGAACCACTAATCTCTCGGGTCAACCTGTTAGTCGACTAGGGCAAGAGGATTAGTCGACTATACCATTATTAGTCGACTACTCAAAAATATCAAGTCGACTCCTGTAGTGAAACAGAGAGTTCTCAACTTTCTGGAAAGGGACCTAGTCGATTGGGGTTTCGGGCAAGTCGACTAACAGTCGACGAAACAGTTATCAAATGCGGTTTCTGTTTCGACGACTGAACCCATTAGAATATGAAAAATTAGGGTTTCTATTACTGAATTTTGATCCCAATTAATTGCACAATTAGAGGAATATTAATAGAATATTAAAGGCTACTAAATCCTCTTAAAAATTCTACAATTAAATAATCAAAAATTGATTTTTGAACTGTTAATCAAAAACCCTAATTTCCCATAATCTTAATTCTGAGATGTATTGATTCTTGAACCTGGCTCTGATACCAAATGTTAGAAATTAAATGAACTTCATGATAGTGAAAACATCTATCAAGGATCTAGAATCAAATGCATCTCAAGAATAATCATATAAATAACTGTACACATAAACACATACCTGAAGCCATTAGCGGAATGATAAAGGTATGTTGAAGAAGATCTCAGTCCTTCTCTTTATCCTTGCAATAACCCTAATCTGTAGAACTCCTTCTCTCTGTCTCCTTTCCTTTCACAAACCCCAACTCAATAATGATGGAACCACAAAAAGGGGAGAGTTTGTTTTCTTTTCAAGAGGAGAGAAGTGGGTCTACGTTTGCAAGTAATCACATGTGATAAAACTACCCATCATGGCTCCTTTCTATCCCACATGATTATTTAAACCTTATGCAAATGTCACCTTTATATTTGGGCATACATAATATCAGTTAGGCTTTAATTATGGAATCCAATTAATACTCAAAGGTTAGTGATCCACCTTAATGTGAGATTAACAGTTACCTCAATAATCGAATCACAAAAAGCCTCCATTACGAAAACCTCTCTGCCTACTTGGAGAAAGAAATCCAAACATAGAAATTGAAGGACATAGTTCGAATCCAATTAGAAACTCATACAAAACTCTTTTTACAATTAAAAAATAACCAAAGACAAGAAAATAATAGTTTTCAGATAAAGAATACAATATTACCTCAACGATCGAATAAGAAAAAGCCTCCACTAGAAATACCTTTCTATCTAATTGGAGATAAATCCGACTCTAAAGAATCAACCCGTGATGAGATCCCTAACCAAAGTTCACTAAAACGTTTTCAATCTCGAGGAATAAGATAAAAATTCTCCCTTTGTTCGTGAGAAGTTAAACTGCAAGCGCAAGGTGTGTGGTGAAGTACAGGCATGTACGTGTTGATCCACATGAAAGGGAGATTCTTTTATGACTTAATTAATGTCCAAACAAATTAAGAAATGAAGTTGGAAGATGGTGGACTATCACTATTTTAAACAAGTAAATACTAATAAGAAAAACAATCTAAGAAAAATAATCCACTAAACATGAAGAAACCAAGTAGTTAGTTCACTCTCTGTCCATATATCACAATTTATATCACAGCTAAGTGTCTACAAATCAGAAGATAAAACATGCAAGCACAAATATCTTTACTTTCTATTTAGTTACAAAAAATACAGATTATATAATTATATGTGATCTTCATAACCTATCAATTTATGAGGTATGTAGGTAAGCAAGATACTGATTTTTAGACGATGATGAAGTTAAACTAAGCAATAGTTTCAGTGGCCCAAAATCATTTTTCCTAACCATAAACTAGAGCATTACTCACTTTTAGTTTATCAAAGCTCTTAGATGATTTAATGATTGTTTAAATGTTGTTTAAGATTACAAAATCATGGCAATAAGCACAATATAAGTTACTAGTTTTTCTTTAACTTAGTTTCATCCTAGCTAAGATACTATATTAGTTATACATGATGCTAAGTAAATCAAAAGTAGAATAAAGAAGAAGAAGACATTATAAAGAAAGAAAAACTTTACTAATACATCAAAAATTTCTATTACAAATACTCTCCAAGCTTCTTTGTAGTAACAACATGCTTCCACTCAGGCTTTGAAGATATAAGAAGCACACCTTAGCTCCCCTCCTTCATCTATTCATAGTCAAATTTTGTTACAATTGTTTGTTAGCATGTTAACGAAGAACTACATCTCCTATAGTTACAATAACTTGATAAGATCAAAACAATATTTCAAACTTACTTCAGGTATGCATTGATTTAAATTGAAGATGATTCTCTGTAGGGGAGAAGAAAAAAGATGGAGTCTTTTTAACTCATTGGAGATGACCAAGAGAGAAGAGTATTGGAGGTGGTTTCCATGGGCAAGAAATGCAGCAATAAGAAGCACGTGCAGAGCACATCTTGCATGCATAACATACACAAGGAGGAAATAAGCTGGGCAGTCGACCGGACGATCAATCGCATATGGAGAGCGGTAGACCGACTGGCACTGAGATTTAATGGATAGTGGCTTCATTTTTGGTGCAGGAAAATTGTACTAGCGGTCAATCGTACATGGAGCTGGTCGATTGGGTTATAGATTTTGGCAACTCCGAGTTAGTTTCAAAGTTCTGTTTCGATGCGGATTTCGCATCCAATTGATTTCCTTCAATTGACACTCTCCTCTGGCTGTATAAGGAGGGTTTCTGCATTCTCATTGATAATCAAATTTTGAATCGATAGGTTTAATTTGAGTATTATAGGATTAATTCATTTGAGAGGATTCTACGGCAAATTGTGTAGATTCTCAATTAGATCTCTGGATCAATTTGTAACCTTTATAATTCAGTTGTTTGAATAAGAATCTTCTCCTTTCTGTTCTGAGGACGTAGGCACATTGCCAAACCTCGTTAAATATCTACTTCTTATTTTCTCTCTTTATATTTGTGTTCGTGCATATTGGTCTGTGATTGACTCAATGCTAGAGCACTGATCTTGTTGATTGGCACGTCACTGATTGAATTCCTCCGGAGGGCGCAACAAGTGGTATCAGAGCTTCCCAGGTTTGGCATATGATCGTGTGTCGATTTAAGAGTAACGCAGTCTGTTCGGCAAAGATCGTGTGTCCATCTTTGAGCGACGTTGGTACTGTTCGTGAGATCATGTGTCGATCTTAGAATTACATTTTGGATTGCTCATGGGATCGGATTTGGTGGAGTAGATAGCTTCAAAAACTTTTCTAGGATATCACTTTGAGGTAATATTTATCTTCATCTAGTTTGTATCTATTTTCATTTGGTTTTTCGCATTGTGTTTGATATCTTTGAGGAGATATGACCGAGGTTAATCAGTTCAAGATGAAAATCGATGTCGTGAAGTTTGACGACACAAATAATTTTAGGATGTGGAGGTGTGAGGTGATGGATGCACTGACGACATCAAACCTCGAAGATGCTCTACGTTTGAAAGAAAATCCAGAGGTCTGAAAAGGACTGGCACAAGATGAATAGGGCGGCGTGTGGCATCATTAGGTCTTGACACAAGACATCAAATATTATGTGATGTCTGAGACTTTTGCAAGAAAATTTTGAGAGATCCTTGAAAGTAAATATCTGACGAAGTGCATCGAGAATTGGTTGCATCTAAAGATGAGGCTTTACTGCTTCCAGTTGAAGAAAGAATCACCATTGGTGATCACATGAATAACTGCATAAAACTTTTTGCAGGCCTAGTTAATGTGGATGTGGTGATCGAGAAAGAGGACAAGACATGATTCTCTTGAGTTCTCTTCTGGATGAAGATTATAAGACATTCGTCCTAACCTTGCTCTATGATAAGCAATCTCTTAACAATAGTGATGTGTCAGCTGCTCTTGTGAATTACGAAGTGAGAAGGAAGGATAAGGAGTCTTTTTTCAGTAGCGTAACAGCAGAGGTGTTGACTGCAAGAAGGATGGGTTCCAATCATCGAAAGGGCATGGGAGATTTTGGAAAGTCAAAAATTGGTGATCGTGAAGATTTGAAGAAGAACCATTGTGCCCTCTGCAAAGAAGAACACTGGAAGATTGATTGTCCAAAGTTCAAGCAGAAGAAAGAGGAGTCTAAATTAGAGGCTAACATCGCACATGCGAATAATTATAATGATTCTGACTCATCTAGTTATTTACTTTCTTTCACCCCTATTATTTGCTATTCGGAAGAATCTGAGTGGATCTTGGATATGAGTGCTACCTATCACGTTTGTCTCAAACTAGGGTGATTTGCTAGTTTTGAAAAACTAGATGGAGGCTTGGTGTCATTCGACGATGTTACACATGCCAGATTGAAGGAATAGATACAGTTTGCATCAAGTTGTCTAATGGGATGGTGCGAGAGTTGAAGAATGTGAGGTATATACCTCAGTTGAATAAGAATTTGATATCTGTTGGAGCTTTGGAGGCGCAGGACTTTAGAGGGACTCTTAGAGAAGGCATTCTCAAGATGTCCAATGTCTCATTGGTGGTTCTGAAGGGCATTCGATGCAACAACTTATACTACTGAAGGGTAGTATAGTTACTAAAAATTTGGCATCTTCAGAACAATTGGGAGACACTCTACCAGGTTATGGCAGAGAGGCTCAGACAAGTTGATATGGATTCCTTGCAATCGTTGGCGACTCAGATTATTGGAAAGTGGATTGACCTGCAAATTGAAATTTAGTGAACATTGTGTTTTGGACAAGAAGTCGAAGGTGAAATTTGGCACCGCAACTCACCGCTCAGAAGGTCTTCTTGATTGTGTTCACATTGATGTTTGGGGTCATACTAAGATCGCATCACTTGGAGACCATCGATACTTTGTCTTCTTTGTTGATGATTTACCTAGACATTGTTGGATGTAAACCATGAGATAAAGATTTGAAGTCCTAAATATGTTGGTGAAGTAAAAAAATATAAGAGAGAAACAGACTGGTAAGAAGATTAAGGTGCTCCAAATTAATAATGCTGGAGAGCATAAGGATCCATTCCTATAATTTGTCCGTACCACTGCTATTGATATTCATTTCACAATTATGGGTCTGTTTGGTTGTCGTAATTGGCCATAATTCGTAAGTCGTATTTTGTAAATTCTTTTACAGTTGTAAATGAGTTATATGCATGTAAGTTTTATAGTACTTGATTGGTAATATAAAGTTATAAGTAGGAAAGTGTATTGTATTTTACGGTATTTAATTGTCGTAATGTATAAGTCGTAAGTGAAAAAGTTGACCATAAAATTAACTATTGGTGATTTAAAACTTTTTAATATTGCAAATAAATACTATAAATGCTAAATATTAAAAAAATTAATATTAACATAAAAATAATACAAATATATGTTTTCCATTGATTTTGCAAAGGGGGAAAACTTACAAAAAAAGGGTAGAGGAGCTAAATTACAAGTATTCTAAAAGATTACAAGTAGATCTCCTCTGAGATTCTAGAGAAGTGTGCCGATAGGAGTCTGGTCAGCGCGCGACCACTTTGTCCCTTTGACGATGCGATTGATGGGATTCCCTTCTCGCCTGGTTCAGGGAATCCGAGAACAGAAGGTTGGTAGAACCCTCTTATTACTACTCAAACTGCCTCCACTTGGGAGTTTCTTCTCGCCTGCTTTTGGAGATTCCTTGAGAGGAAGGAAGGTATTAGGGTATCAATACCCTAATTAGAGAAGCAGTTCTCTGAATTTTCTGAATTCTTAGAAGCAAGAGAATAGATCTCTGTTTAGCCGTCTCTTTGCCTGTGTGCGTGTGTTGTGCACTCTTGCGTGACGTGCCTCTCCGTGTACCCCTGGTGGGCTATTTATAGAGAGAGCAGGGGTATAATTGTCCCTTAAAAATCTGGAAACAGATTGAGTCAATCTGTTTAAATCTGGAAAGTAGCCTTGCTGCGAGGCTAGGATCAGCTTCTACGACGCTAGGAATAGCAGGTAGCATCGATCTCCTGATCTATTTTGATTCTTTCCAAATAATTAAAAGATCTCCCCTGATCTTCTTACTTGTTCTAGGAGAGTCAAGTGATTATGGCAGACAGTTGCCAAATTTGATCTCAGATTTGATCTTAATTAGATTTGATCTTGAAGATTTGATCTCATCTGGAGATTTGATTGGTCAAAGGTTGACCATAAAAGACCCGCAACAGAGCTGCGCATTGAGCTCGCAGCGGAGCTGGAAGGAGCATTTGGAGCATCTGGCGAAGTCAGAAGAAAGCTCTTCAGTGGAGCTGGATAAACATTTGTGGCGAAGCTACCATCCTTCTGCGCGGTTGCGTACGACTTCGAGTGAAGCTTACTCTCTCCGGAGTTAACTGAGCGCTTCAGGCGAAGCTATAAGTTAGCTCTCTGATGGAGCTTTGAACGGCTTCAAGGCGAAGTTGGGCAATCTTAGCCTCTCAGGCGAGGTTATCCCCTTGGGCTCATGTGATGCTAAGTATTGAGCTAACTTAGCATCTTAGACCTGCTTAGGTCTATCCAAAGACAATCTGGGCTCACTGTCTGCTTCACTGGATCAGTAGAGTCTAAGTTGCTGATTTGTCCCTCGGAGATGGGTACAGAACTGGTCGTCAGCTTGTCTGTCACTTGTCTTTTGTAAATGTCAACAAGTTTAGACTTTTGTTCAGGCCAGTCAGGAATCTTGTCTTTTTAAAGTGTCAACAATATGCATGATCATAAAAGTAACTGTAAGTGGGCTGTAAGTGGTAAGTGGGTTGCAAATGAGTGATAGCTGAGTTGCATAAGTCTTTTGCGAATTACAGTCCAAACAAACACCGTAGTTGTAACTGGGTTATAAGTCATTTACGAATTACGGCCTTTTATGACTTTTACATCCAAAAAAATAGCCCTTGGAAAACATGTATAGCTAAGAAGATGAACCGTTTCTTACTAGAGAAAGTTCGGTATTTGTTGTCTAATGTACAATTAGACAAGTAATTTTAGGCTAAGGCTTTGAAATATGCTAAAAATCTCATGAATAGATTGTCATCGACTGTGATAGAAGGTAAAACTCTGTTGGACATTTGATCAGGTAGAGCTTCTCAAGATTATGATTTATTATGGGTATTTGGATGTCCGACCTACTCAGTATCAAAGATGACAAGCTGAATCTGCGAGCAAAAAAGTTTGTATTTTTGAATGTCAAGAAGAATATGAAAGACTACAAGCTATTAGACTCTAAAATTAAGAAGATTGTGTTGAGTAAGCATGTCACATTTCTTTAGACTTCACAACTCCATCATCTCTATTCGGTATCAGTTAGAATCTCACCGGATGTGACATCAGGTGGAGATCAGTAGCCGTGATGGATATTGAACAGGTTAAATTGTTTGTAGCAAAAGAAACCAAGTTGAGTCCACAAAAGTGAGTGAAAAAGCATGAATCTCAAATTGGTGAGCTAGAATAACTCAAATTGAAGGCTGTTGTTCTCTATGACAGTATTAGTAAGGAGATTCATATGACTCAGCCAGTTGGGTTCATTGCTGCAGATTCAAATTTTGTTGGCTAAGCTCGGTAGAGCTTGTTTGGATGAACTACGTATGATTAATCTCGTTGGTCATGTATATGTAGGCAGCTATAATGGCGCAACCGGTTGATGAGCTGAAATTGGTTGATTTGTTGTGTTCGGCTCTTTTTGAGAAATCTTCACCTGAAGATTTGTGGGGGAGAAAATAAAAGATGGAGTTTTTTTAACTCATTGAAGATAGCCAAGAGAGAGAAGCATCGGAGGCAGTCTGCACGGACAAGGGATGCAGTAACAAGAAGCATAGGCACGACGTGTTAGGCGTGCACAACATTCTCGAGGAGAAAACAAGCTAAGCGATCGACAACACGGTCGACCGACTGAAACTGAGATTTAATAGAGAATTGCTTCATTTTTTAGCGCAGAAAAATTGTATTAGCGGTCGATTGCACGAGAAGTTGGTGATCAGGCTACAGATTTTGATAACTCTGATTTGGTTTCTTCAATTGGCTCTCTCCTCTAGCTATATAAGGAAGGTTTTTGCACTCTCATTGGTAATGGTTTTTAAATCGATAGGTTGAACTGTATTGAGAGTTATAGGATTAGTTTGTTTGAGAGAATTCTATGATAAATTACATAGATTCTCAATTTAGATAGATTCTCAATTTAGATCTCCATATCAATTCGTAACCTTTGTAACTCAGTTGTTTGAATAAGAAACTTCTCCCTTTTGTCTCGAGGATGTAGGAACATTGCCGAACCTCATTAAATAATTTACTTTTCGTTTTCTCTCTTTGTTTGTGTTCGTGCATATTGGCTTGTGATTGACTCGATGTTGGAGTGCTAATCTTGTTGATTGGCGCATCGTTGTCTGAATTCCTCCGTAGGGTGCAACATTCTCTACTATCCAAATTTAGATTATAGAGATATAGCTTTTTTCATTTATTGTTGAGTTTCTCTCCTTGAAGTGTGGCTTCATTATGGCTTGGCCACAAGTCTAAGTAAACAAACTTTCCTCGTTTTATTTTCTTTTGTTGCATTAAACCATGCACTTTCATTCATTTTTGAAATATTGCATTCAAGTATTGGCCAAAAGGCCATTAGCACTAGTTTTGATGATAACAAAACATATGTAGTTATATTTTTAACAATTTCGTTTAGAAAAGTTTCAGGTTAACCCTTGATTGCATTTCGGCTCCATCACAAGACTCTCACGTTTGGAAGCCAAGAACATATCGATCCAGAATCTAAGCACATAGACAAGCTCAAGGATCAAGATTGCAAGAAAAGACTATATCAAGATTTGTATTTTTTGCTTTTTGCATTTTAGATAGAATTTATAGTCATTTGTTAAAACCAAGATGATATAGGTTGATATCTCTTTTAGGATTGACACACATATATCTTTCACATTCCTAAATTGTTTTAAAAGAGATCAAAATATTTCTCTTTCCATTTTCAAAATCGAGTTTCTGAAAAACGAGTTTCGAAGAAATTGATTTTCGATTTAGAAAAGTGTTTTTACAAAATATAGTTTTAACTTTTTTTTGTTGATCCATGATCACACACTGGTTCTATCAAGTCTCTAGAACTTTATTTTGTGTTTAAAAACAAATCTTATTTTTGTCGGAAAAAGATTGGTTTCAAAATGATCTTCAAATCAGGCTTTAGCCCAAAGTCGGCTGACCGTAGACAGAGCAGAATTGCTTTGTCGACCGCCGAGGCGGTCTACCGACATGCACCAAGTGTATTATGTGCACTTCGGTCAACCATGCGGTTGACTGACTTCAAGAGCTTTGCTCTCGATTGGGCCCGAGAGAGCTTTGCTCTCTAGTTGGGAAAAACGATCGACCGACTGGTCGACCGCTATACCTAACGGTCAAAAATCCAACCGTTGGCGGTCGACCGGCTGGTCGACCGATAGAAGGATTTCCTCCTAATTTTTTCCCAACAGCTATTTTTCGTTTTGTATTTTTCTGGGTCTTTTCCTGACGACTCTTTTGAGTTTTCTTCTCATGTTTTCATCCCCTATAAATAGTGGGACTGTAGGAAAACCCATTAAGAAGTTTGAACAAGTTTTTATAAGTTTACAACAAGATTTAATTAAGTTTTAATCTTTTTCTTAAAAGATTTCTTTTGAGCCAAAATTTCACATTCTTGATTTTTAGCTTGAGCCTTCCCTCTACATCTTTACAAGTTATTTCCACTACACAATTTCAAAGAGTTCACCTCCTCATCTTAATTATAGGATTGTGCTTATGAGCCTTTTGTGATTAAGAGAATATGACCGATTTTCTTCTATTGTGAAGTTGTAGAGGTTGCGACCTCAAGTGAGCTAGTAAGCTCTTTTGTTGGTGTTGCGACACCGCGAGAGAGGACTTGTGAGTTCATTGAGTTCTAATGAGAACTTGTAACGGTTGATGATCTAGTGAGATCAGTCATAATAAAAATCCTTCATAGTGTTGAAGGT
Organism: Agave tequilana; assembly: GCA_038442645.1. Classification (NCBI taxonomy): domain Eukaryota; kingdom Viridiplantae; phylum Streptophyta; class Magnoliopsida; order Asparagales; family Asparagaceae; genus Agave; species Agave tequilana. The sequence goes on along the minus strand of JAVJIF010019954.1, from coordinate 3,703 downwards.
GGGGATGTAGAGCAGTGGCTCGAGCCTCGAAATAATCATCGTGTTTGCGATTACTTGCTCTTTCGCTCTTCACTCTACTTTCTTTACTTGTATAGTTATATTGTTTACTTATTTGTAAGTATTTCTTGTGTTGTATTTGATATTTGCTAAATTGCTACTAAGTAAATTTTAATTCCACATTATTTTTCATTTAGTATAGTCATCATCTATTCACCCCCTCTTCTAGGTGATTTACAATTGGTATTAAAGCCTAACCTTAGTTTTGGCTTAACCACCTTAGGGAAGATCCTTTCATTTGACTATATTCATTTGTTGCATTTGCTATTTATTTGTGCACTTATACTTGTTCTCATGGCATCACATGACTTCTCTAGCTTCAAGTCCCCACCCAAATTTGATGGGTTGAACTTTCCTATTTGAAAAACCAAGATGAACCTCTTCCTCAAGTCCCTAGGGGTTAGAGTAGCTAATGCCATAACCAAAGAATTCAATGAACCTCACGGTGATGAGAATACATGGTCCGAAGCAACTGCTTAGGGCTATGAGGCCAATGCTAAAGCCTAATATGCACTTACACAAGAATTAAATGATGATGACATTTCTCGTGTAATTAATTGCAAATTCGCTTATGAGGTTTGGAATGATCTAATCATTACTGTAGCACCCCATTCCCGGGATACGTACCCAGATGCGTGTCCCAAAATTTTTTGACCGTATTGTTCAATTTTCTTCCAGTATTTACTTTTACATTGTGATTGCTTATATTATTGAGTATCGGATCTGAATTCTCAGACCTAGAGTAAGCCTTGACCTGGACCCGGAACCCGATACCAGCCTGTAGCCCGATTTGACCATTCTGATAGTCTGATTTGATCGATTTCAGTTTCAGACATTGTTTTCTAATATTTTATATTTTTCATGATTTTTAAAATTTTTCAGAATTTTTTGCAAAATCTCGAAAACCGGTGTCGGTCGGCATCGCTGACTGATTCCCAGATTTTTAGTTTTCAAACGAGATTAAATTTTTAAAAATGGATTTCACAGTACTTCTTAGAATTTCATTTTCTATTTAAAAAATATTTTTTGAGATTTTTCTAAATTTATTAAAATTTCACCGATTCTGGCGTCGGTCGGTGTCGCTGGAAAATTCTAAGATTTTTAATTTAAAAACTACATTGAATTTCTCAAATCAAATTTTACTGTATATCTTAAAATAATATTTTTATTTTTGAGAATTTTTCGGAACGTTTCTGAAACTGTCAAATTTTCGCCCTATTAAAATAATAATATATTTGCCGACAATTTCTTTTCTTACTTTTTCTTTCTCTACTCCCCTACTTTGTACTTCTAGAAATTATAATAAATAAATTATTTAATAATAAAAATTTTAAAATATTTTATTTTCTCTTTTTCTTATTATTTTCCCCTTTTTCTTTAATTTTCTTTCTTTTCTTCTTTTCTTTTCTTCTCCTTCACTCCACCTCCATGCCCCGGCAAACGTAGCTGCCCGACGCCTGCTCCCCTACTGCAGCAACAGCAGAATCATTCGCGGCAAACCCCATCCCTTACCCATTCGCTCCCTCTCCTCCTCCTTCCTTTAAATTTTCCTTCTTTCTTTCCTTCATTCTTTTCCATATTTTCCACCTTCATCTTCACTTTCCCACCAACACCACCCTCTCCCCTCAACCGCCGCCGGCCACCCTTGCCACTGCCGCTGGCGCCCTAGCTGCCACACACCCCACCTTCCCACTTCCTTTCTCCACTTCCATCATCCCTAAAAACCCCTCATCCTCCTCTAATTTTAACAAAAACCCATCACTTTCCTTTCACTTCTTCTCTAAAATTCACCATCATCTTCATCAATCCATCACTCTTACCACCCCATCTTCACCTCCTCCTCCTCCTCTAACTCTTCAACACCACCAATCACCACCACCACCAATCACCACCACCACCACCATATCAACCACCACCACCACCAACTACCACCACCACCTCCACCAACAACAATACCAACAAACAACACCAATTCCAGCTCCCTCCTCCCCCTAGGCCCGCGAGCCGCCTCCCCTCCCCGGCGGCGGCCGACGGCCACTCTATCCCCTCCATTTCTTTTCTTTCCTTCTTTCTCTTCCTTGTTTAATTCTTTCTTTCTTTCTTTCTTTTCATTTCTTTTCTCTTTCTTTCCCTAAATAAACCAACTTTTCCCACTTCTCTAAAATACCTCCACCTCTCCCTCAAATTACTATCCTATATTTACAATCATATCCCTCCCTTTTTAATTCCTATTCCTTTTCTATAAATACCCTATTTTCTCTCTCTTCTCTCTCTCTCTCTCTCTCTCTCTCTCTCCCCTTCCTACAACTCTCTCTCCTCTCTCATTCCCTCTCTAATATTTATAATATATAATATATTTATGGGCTAATAACATGATGGCGCGTGTTAGCAAACTCCCCGAACTTTTCTCGGTATTGCATCCCTGATTTTAGACGAGTGTTTATTTTATGCTTAATAACTACCACTCAAATGTTTATAGCAACATCTTGTTACCACCGTAATGTTTAATACCTTACTTGCTACTGTAATTTTTAGCACATGATACCCCGCTACACAAGTTAATATATATTGTTGTACTCAGTATTTACACCAGCACTCGGTATTTACACCGGCACTCAGTATTTACACCGACACTTGGCATGTTACATTTGATATATGATTTATGACACCGGCACTCGGTATTTACACTGGCACTCAGTATTTACACCGACACTTGGCATGTTACACTTGATATATGATTTATGACACCGGCACTCGGTATTTACACTGGCACCCGGTATTTACACCGGCACTTGATATTTGAAACCTGTCCTACGACACTTGATATTTAGACATCGGTACTCGATATATGTCATACTTGACACCTTATCCTGACACCCGGTATATGATATGCTTTCATGTGGTACAAGTACATTGACTTGACATTGTGACCCTTGACCGGACACTACTACCCCTAATACCTGTATTATATGACATATTCATGACTATCACTTTACGGGGACTTGGCATGATTATTAAATTATTATCAGATATTTGGTACTCCTGAACTCCTGTACTCCTATATTTGAACCCCTGTATACTTGAACCCCTAAAATAGGGAGGCTCCTAATATTACTCCTGATATTATACTCTTGTTAACCCCTGTAATAGGATAGCCATGGATATTGGACTTTTGTGAATACCCTATGGACATTACTATTTAACACTCTGTTATATTTAAACAACTTACACCGGGATGGGAGAAATGATGGGTATCGATATAGCTTCTGTGTTTATGGTGGCCACACATATGTTGTATAACTATTCCTGTTAGATTCGACCTGGAGGCCATCAGGTATTTCCGAGGGGTGTACTGGCACCCCTACCCCTTGCCTGCTTGCCGGGTGTGCTATAATGCCCTAGGTATATCCTGTGGGGCAGGGGTGAGCAGAGTTCGGTTATAACCAAAATAACTGACCAAAAACCGAAACCCAAACCGGAACCGAACTGAACCACTCTAGTTCAGTCATGTTTCGATTTTGTGTTCCAAAAATCGAACCCGACCGAACTGAACCGAATCTCTCCTCCTATATATCACCCTACCCAAATTCAATTTAGTGAATCATATAATTCATAACAAAAACTAGTGAAAGCTTATCTCATTATT